>CAUYON010087402.1:0-23490 GCA_963573935.1 Arctocebus calabarensis
AGAAGTGTTCCCCTTTCTCCACATCCACATCAACATCTCTGGTTTTGGGATTTTGTTATGTGGGCTAATCTTACTGGGGTTAGATGATATCTCAAAGTAGTTTTGATTTGCATTTCTCTGATCATTAAGAATGATGAGCATTTCTTCATTGCACCAATGTACATAATTATGATTCAATAAAATTATTAAAAAAAAAAAAAAGAAAAGAAAATATGGGTGCTTACATTGTAGCTGCTGCTTCTACTTTCAATGGATTCCAGAGGCTGACTATCTACGATGTGATGTCAGGACCAACGTGGCAACTCATGCAGCAAATCCAGAACCCTGACTACCTACTCGAAGTAGAAGAGCAGGATGTTGGCACTCTGCCTTCATCTTGTGCTTGGGAAGGTGGAATGAAACGTCACCCAGCAACCTGTGTTTCAGCTAGTATTAATGTGTAGGTATCATTCTGTAGCTGTTAACTGTGAGTTTAGCTTGAATTAAGGGATTTGGGGGGACCATTTAACTTAATTTTTGCTAGTTTTGAAATGTCTTTGTAAAAGTAGGGTTTGCACAGATGCAGCAATATGTAAGATTAGGAGATGGGGTCACACTTATCTGTGTTCCTATGGAAACTATTTGAATATTTGTTTTATGTGTATTTTTATTCACTTTTCAGACATGCTATGAAGGAGCACCCCTCCGCTGCTCAGCAAGCATTTGTAGCTTGTACAGTGGCAGAATGGGCCAAAAGCTTAGTGTTGTGACTTGTTTTAAGAATAAAGTATCTTGAAATAAAAAAGAAAATGTGGATACAATTTACCAAATGGAACTGGCTGAACTACAGAATTGTGACTCTCTGAAAGATGCATTCAAGTCAAGCAACCTTCCTAATTTCTATGCATCTCTCCCCTCTGAGACATATCCTAATCTCAGGGACCATGCACTCCAAATGGCAACCATCTTTGGCAGCACTTATGTCTGTTAACGGATTTTTTCCAGAATGAAACATCTGAAATCTCCAACCAAATCTAGACTAACTGATGCACACTTGCATCACTTGTTATGACTAGCAGTGAAAAATATGGAACCGGACATTGACCATTTCATTAGCCAAAAGCAGGCCCATAGTTCCCATTGAAATACTGGTAAGTTTGTTGATTTAACTTTATTTATTCTTCATTTTAAATTTTGTTTTTGTTCCCATTTTGTTTTTTTACTTCAAAATAAGATATGTGCAGTGTGCATAGGAATTTGTTCATAGTTTTTTTTTTTTAACTATAGTCGGGCCCACCAATGGTCTGAGGGACAGTGAAATGGCCCCCTGTTTAAAAAGTTTGAGGACCCCTGATATAGGGGGTTGGGACTTATAATGTCTGAACTTGGGCATCAACCTTTTAGAGCGTGTGTGCCCTTGCTGATATCACCTGGAGATTTTGTGGCAAGCTCAGACCTTGAGCTGCTCCACCAGCTGGAGGGAGAGAAAGAAACTAAGCCAATCTTACTCATTGCCAGGCAGCCTGAATAATGCTCCAGGATATCAGAGTGTCCTATAATGTGTAATTCACTATCGTATTGATATGTAACATTAATATACTTACACATTTCATTAAACATTGTCTTTTTTCACAAGCAGTTTCATTTGTTTGAGTCTTATCTTTCAAAATATACCTAACATATCTTACTGATAGAGATTGTGTATTTGTGTGTATCTGCATTCTTTGTCCCCATAGTCACTATAGAATAGACCATTAATAACCCCTCATTTAAGGGCATTGTCTGTGGCTCAGTGGGTAAGGCGCCAGTCCCATTTATTGAGGATGGCCGGTTTGAACCAAGACCAGGCCTAACTTCAACAAAAAATAGCCTGGCATTGTCGTGGGTGCCTGTAGTCCTAGCTGCTCAGGAGGCTGAGGCAAGAGAGTCTCCTAAGCCCAGAAGTTGGAGGTTGCTATAAGCTGTAACGCCTCGGCACTTTACTAAGGGTGATAAAGTGAGACTCTATTTCTAAAAACAAACAAGCAAACAAACAAACAAAAAAACCTTCAGTTAATTATTGTCAATTAGTGGCACACTAAGTGTTGTCTAACAATGATTTCACATAAGTATGAATGTCTAATATGGTGGATGGAGTGACTGCCAAAGAAACATTTTGGATTCTGGCAATTTGGGACCTACCTTTCTTAGGAAATAAAATAATCCTCTTCCTTACCTTTGCTCTCTTGTGACCACTATTGTCAAATGTGTAATCTCCTATCTTCTTTTCCAAGGGTTAAATAGAGAAACAAACCTAGTTCCAATGTGGGTTAAGCCTGGAATATGTATTATACTAGTACTTCTATGGTAGTGAACTTATTTTACTGACAGATGGCTCAGCACCTGTTCAGTAACCTATCTTCAGCTGCTCAAGAGATTCCCCTATATCTTTACCCGTATTTCACTTTTTAGGAACCCGGGAAATGCTACTGTCTTTGTTTGTTTATAAATGGATGGCTCCTGGGAGTGCTGTAGATGTCTTGTTCATCTTTCTTTTTCTTGTTAATTAAATCATAGCTGTGTACATTAATGCATTTATGGGGACAATGTGCTGGTTTTATATACAATTTGAAGTAATCAAACTAGTTAACATAGCCTCCATCTTTCAAATGTTTCCCAGAGTGAGCACCATGAAACCTTGGTTTCTCAAGGTTTAAAAAAAAGCTCCAGGTAAATAAACTTGGTAAATACTATGTCCATTACTTATTCTAGAAGAGTCCTCAAACACAGTTTCATAGTCAGGACACTAATACATTTCAGCATAAATTGGTTTCACTTTGTTTAATTTCCCCAGTTTATTTGAATGTGGAAACTTTTTTTAGAGGGACACTTTAAAAAATCAGAGTTCCAACCAGTGGTTACATTTTGCATAAATATCTGTGTTGTGAAGAAGAGTTAAGAGGAAAAATCATAGAATAACTGGACATTTTTTATTTGTCATGATTTTAATAGATCTGGAAGGACAGAGAAGGCAATAGTGAGAAAATAAATGTCAATTTAATTTTCAGATAGTTCAAAAGTGCTTTCAAATGCCAATGCATAGTCATTCTTCTAAAGTAGAATATGATGGTTTTTCAAGTTTTTTTAAATCAACAATTTATCAATCAGACAAGAAGCATTTGTAAAACGAACACATATTCAGCATAGTTCTAGATACCCAGTATGCTACCTATCCTCATTTATGTCTTCAGACCACTCTCCACCCATCTCTGTCTCCAGAGACTGACTTATATAGACCACTGATGTGGTCTTCCCTATTCTCTGACTTCCTGTTGGGTCTATGCAATGAGAAGCTCTTACAGTAAGTAAAATGGTGACTTCAGTTGGCTACTCTCCAAAGCTCTCCCATTGTGGGCTTACTAAGGCTGACTGTATCCCCCTGACTAAAGGGTACAGCACTCTCCACATGACCTTCTCTCTGAATCCAAGTTATGATAAGCACATTTTCCCCTTGCCCCTCAGGCCTAGGGGTGATAACAACACCTCACTGTAACCTGCCCTAGTTGGTATTAACCCATGCGTGATATCCCTCAACTCTGACCTCATCTTAGTAAAAAGTCACTTTATTAAAAATCTCTTTGAATTGCCTTAATTTTAAATATTTCATAAATTTTCTGCCAGGTCTGTGACCAATAAACTTTGAGAAATTAAGCAAAACAGCTTAAGGATCATTGCCTGTACCTTTCGAGAGCTGACAACTTTATTGAAAAAGAACATACTATAAAGTTATCACGGGAGAAATATACACAAGAGGAATACGTTAGCACATATAACATCTACTACACCAGGGGATGCTGTTGTTTTTCCTTTTTAAAATTTTTTGATGGCTTTATTGAAATATAATTGATAGTAAAGTTTAAATATTTAAAGTATACAATTTGATAAGTTCTGACATATGTATATACCTGTGACACCATGAACATCAAGATAATGAACATATCCTTCACTTTTAATAATTTTCTTGTCAGGCAGCGCCTGTGGCTCAAAGGGGTAGGGCACCAGCCCCATATGCCAGAGGTGGTGCATTCAAATCCAGCCCTGACTGAAAACAGCAAAATAATAATAATGATAACAATAATTTTCTTGTGATTTTTTTTGTAATTTATCACTCCTGCCAAATCTTTTCTCCACAAAAACCTACCCCCATGCTAGCAGTAACCTATATTTTAAAATATAGATTACTGTGCCTTGTCTAAAATTTTATATAAATAGAACCACTAATGAGCATGTACTCATTCATTTCTTTTCTGGCTTATTTCTGTGTACGGATATACCATAGTTTGTTTATCCAAACACTTACTGATAGACATTAATGTTGTTTCCAGTTTTGAGCTTTTACAAATAAAACTGCTATAAAAATTTATGTACAAGCCTTTGAAGGGATATATACTTTCATTTTCCCTGGGTAAATACTTGAAGGTTAATAGCTAGATGATATGGTAGTTGTATGTTTACTTTTTTAAGACACTACCACACTCTTTTCTAAAATAATTTCAGATTTCCACTAGAAGTGTATGGGAGTTCCAGTTGCTCCACGTCCTGACAAATACTTGCTATGGGTTATTTCTTTTTCTTTTCTTTTCTTTTTTTTTTTTTTTTGCAGTTTTTGGCTGGGTTTGAACCTGCAATCTCCAGTATATGGGGCTGGCACCCTACTTCTTTGAGCAACAGGCACCATCCTGGGGGATCTTTTTAATGCTGTCCATTTCAATAGATACGTAGTGATATGTCATTTTGGTTTTAGTTTGTATTTCCCTATGTTGAATATTGTTTATGTGCCTTATTGTTCATCCACATTTTTAAAATTGGGATTTTTTTTAAGGGACTGAGCTTTAAGAGTTCTTTATATATTCTGTGTACACATTCTTTATAATATATGGATATACATAATAGCATACATATGATTTGTATAATATATGTATGATTTTCTTACATTATACATCTTGTATTTTCATTTTCTTTAACAGTATCTTTGGAAGTGCAGAAATTTTAAACTTGGTGGCATGCAGTATCTTTTTTTGTGGTGGCACATCTAAGATATCTTTACCTAATCCAAGTCATGAATGGTTTCTCCTAAATTTTTGTTCTAGAAATTATGCGGCTTTAAGTATTATATTTAGGTGTATGATCTATTTTGAAGTAATTTTTATATATAATGTGAGATATGGGTTGAAGTTCTTTTCTGTTGTGTGTGTGTATGTTTGTGTGTGTGTGTATGAATATCCAATTGTTATGGTACCATTTGTTAAAAAGATTATCCCTTCTCCATTGAATTATTTCCTCTGCACCTTTGAAAATATTCAATTGACTGTATATTTGTGGGTCTATTTCTGGATACTGTGTTCTATTCCTATTTGTATTTCTTTATGCAAATACCACCCTATATTGGTTACTGTAGCTTTATGAGTCTTGTAGTAAAATAATGTAAATCCTACAAGTTTTTTGTTGTCTTTTAAAAGTGTTTTTGACAATTTTAGGTCCTTTGTGTATTCATAAGAGTTTTAGAATCAAGTTATCAATTTTTTAAAAAAGCCTACAGAAATTTGCATTGGGATTGTGCTGAATCCATAGTTTCAATTAAAAGAGAATTAGCATCTTCACAATATTTAGTCCTCTCAGTCACGAATACAGTATATCCCTTCCATTGATTTAGACCTTCTTTCATTTCTTTTGGCAATATTTTGGAGATTTTCATGTGTATGAATGGGTCATTTATATCTTTTGCCAGATTTTTTATGAAATAATATTATATTTTTGATGCTATTATCAACGGTATTTTTGTTTCAGTTTTTGATTATTTGTTTCTAGTATATCAAAAATACTGTCATTTTGTATATTGATCTTTCTCCTACAATTTTGCTAAATTCACTTATTCTTATTTTGTATGGATTCCATCAGATTTTCTACATATACAATTATGTCAAAAATATGAGTGGCTTTACCTCTTCCTTTCAAATCTGCATGTTTCTATTTCTTCATCTTGCCTTACTAGGTTCTGACTAGAACCTTTATTACGGACTTGACTAGAAGAAATACTGTGAGAGGACATGCCTGTCTTGTTCCTGATCTTAGAGAGAAAGCACTCAAACTTTTAGCATTAGGTATATTAGCAGTAGGTTTTTTGTAGATGCCTTTCACTGGGCTACGAACTTCTATTCGTAGTTTACCGAGAGTTTTTACATGAGTGTTAGATTTTTGTCAAATGATTTTTCTAGGACTACTTAGTTGACTTTTTTTCTTTTTAGTTTGTTAATGTGGTGAATTATATTCTTTGATTTATTAAGATGGTGAAGCAACTTTACATTTCTTTGAAAAATCCCACTTGGTCATTATTCTGTTCATTTTGCTGGATTTGTTTTGCTAAAATTTTGTTTCAAATTGTTGCAGCTACATGTATGAAGATTATTGTTTACATTTTCTTTTCTTATAATGTCTGCCTGCTTTTGGTATCAGGGCATTGTGGCCTCTTAGGGAGACTTAGATAGTATTCTATTATTTTAAATTTAGTTCTAGTGTTCATTTAAAGTTAGAAGTATTTCTTGATTAAGTATTTTGTAGAATTCACCAGTGAAACTATCTGGGCCTAGAGTGTCTTGTGTGGGAAGCTTTATAAATACAAATTCAATTTCTTTAATAAATGTTGAACAATTCCCATTACCAATATATTCCTGAGCGAGCTTTCAAAACTTGTGTCTTTCCAGAAGTTTTCAATTGTATCAAATGAAACCTGAAATTTTTCATTTTCAAGTTTCAAATTTCAAGTTGTTGAATATTATATAATAATAGTTTAATAAATTCTATTATCTTTTTAATATGTACCTAATCTCTAATGACACCCCATCTTTCATTCCAGATATTAGTAATTTATGGTTTTTTTTTTTTCCTGATAAGTCTGGCTAAAGATTTATAAATTTTGTTGATCTGTTCAAACAACTAGGTTTTGGTTTCATGGACTTTCCTGCATAAGTCTGTTTTCTGTTTCATTGATTTCCTTTCTCAGATTTATTATTTACTTTGTTTTGCTTAATTTAGGTTTAATTTGCTCTTTTTTTCTATTTGTTTAAGGTGAAAGCTAAGGTCATTGATTTGACGCCTTTCTTCTTTATTAATTCTAGGGTTTAGTCCTATAAATTTCTCTCTCATTACTTTTGAATTAGCACCCCACAAATTTTGATGTTATATTTTTACCTTTATTCATTTCAAACTACTTTCTGCTTTCTCTTTTGATATATTCTTTGACTCGTGGGTTATCCAGATGTGTGTGTGTTATTCATTTTCCAAAATTTTAGGGATTTTCCAAAGATCCTTTCAGTATTAATTTTAAAAGAAATTCCACTGTGATCAGAAGATATACTTTTTATGACTTTCATCCTTTAAAACTTATTGAGGCTTTTTTTATGGCCAAGGATACAGTCTATCTTGGTACATATTACATGTGCACATTTTGCTATTGTTCAGTGGAGTGTTTCATAGATTTTGGTTATATCAAGATGACTGAAAGTGTTACTTAAATCTGTAGCCTAGCTACTTTTCTATATACTTGTTCTATAAGTCATTGGGGGTAGACATAAATCTCCAAGTACAACTGTGGATTTGTCTCTTCCCTTTTGCAATTTTATGATGCAATTTTGTGGCAAAAACCAGATAGGTTTACTTCATGTATTTTGAATCTCATTAATAGGTGCATGAATGTTTAAGATGGTAATGTCCTCTTGATAAATTGACTTCTTAATCATGACATGGCTGTCTTTATTTCTGTTAGTATAATTTCTTTGGAATTTGTTTTGTCTAGTATTAATATTAGCCTCTTCAGCTTACTTTTGATTGCTGTTAGCATGATATATCTTTTTGTCATTTAATTTTAACCTATTTGCATGTTTATAGAAAACATATAGTTGCTTTTTTACTCATTCTGACACTCTCAGTCTTCTATTGGGGTATTCATTTCTTTTACATGTCATCTAAATTTTAACACAGTTAGTTTTAATCTGCCACCTTGCTATTTGTTTACCATTTGTCCAGTTTGTGCTTTGTTCCTTTCTTCTTTTTATTTATCTTCTTTTGGATAAATTAATGTTTTAAAAGATTCCATTTCATTTCCATTGTTGGCTTATTACCTATTGGTAGATGTTTCAGAGTGTATAGTATGTATATTTTAACTTATTACAGACTGGTTTCAAGTGATATTATACTACTTCATAGGTATTATAAAAGTATTACAATAATATACTTCGATTTCTTTCCTCCTGTTTCTTGTGCTGCTATTTTCGTGCATTTTACTTATAAGCTCCACATCCCTCTGTTATCATTTTTCTGTAAATAGTCAATTACGTTTTAAAGAAAGTTAAATAATACTGTCCATGTATTTACTCATGTAGTCACCACTTCCTGTGTTCTTTATTCCATTATGTAGATCCATATTGCTACTAGTATCACTTTATTTTTGCCTTAAGGAATTGCCTCAACATTTATTATAGAGCAGGTCCCCTGGTGATGAATTCTTTCAGCTTTTATATGTCTAAAAACAGTTTTTATATGTCTTTATTTTTCATTTGCTTTTGCAAGATATTTTCAACACTTATAGAATTCTAAGTTGACGGTTTTGTTTTTTCTTTCAGTACTTTAAAAATATTGCTTCGCTGTCTCTTTGCTTGTATTATTTCCAATAAGAAATCTATTGTCATCTTTATTTTTGTTCCATTGTATGTAATGTGTCTTTTTTTCTCTGGGAGCTTTTAAGATTTTCCCTTTATCACTGGTTCTGAAGAAGTTTATTATAGTGTGCCTTGAAATTGTTTTCTTCATATTGATGGTGTTTGATTCTTGGATATGCAAGTTTATAAGTTTCATAATTTTCATCAAATTTGTAAATTTTTTTGCTATTGTTTCTTCAAATATTTTTTATGCACCCTTTCCCCATTGCAGGACTTCAACTGTATGTATACTAGCCACCTTATTTGTTCAACTTACCACTTATACTGAATTCATTTACCCCCTCATTTGTCTGTTTCACTTTGTATAGTTCCTATTGCTATATCAAGTTCAAGTTCACCAACTTTTTGTCCTATGACATCTAATTTGCTATTATTCCCATTCAGTATATATTTTTTAATCTCAGACGTTATAGTTTTCATAGCTGGGAAACTACTTAACTTTTCAAATATCTGGAATATTGTTCAAACTTTTTAAATGTCCTTTTCTAATTCTAACTTTTGTATCACCTCTGGATTAATTTAAATTGATTGAGTTTCCTCTTCTTCATATGTCTTATTTTCCTTCTTTGTGTGCTTTGTAATGCCTTTCACAGCTTTTGTTGAAATATGATTAAAATACCACTCAGTTTACCCACTTAAAGTACATGCATTAAAAATGCTTCTTTTAGACTGCTGATGTTTGATCATATGCCAGACATTGTGAATTTTACCTTGTTGAGTTTTAGATATATTTTGTTCCTCTAAATGTTATTTGTATTTTTTTATCCTTTCAGGTCTTAATTTTAAGACTTATCATGCAGGAGGAGAGTTATTCAGTTTAAGACTATTCCCCACTACTGAGGCAAGACATATCCCTTTTCTCAGGGGTCACTATCCGTGATGATTAATTTTATGCATTAACTTTTCTGTGCTAAGGGATGCTAAGATAGCTGGTAAAACATTATTTCTAGGTGTGTCTGGAAGGGTGTTTCTGGAAGAGAATAACATTTGAATCAGTAGACTGAATAAATATTGTCATCATTATGAATGGGCATCATCTAATCCATCGAGGGCCTGAATAGGACAAAAAGGTAAAGGGAGGGCAAATTTGATCTCTTTATTTAAGCTGAAACATCCATTTTCTCCTATTCTCGGACATCAGTAGTCCTGATACTTAGGCATTTGAATTCAGTCTATGATTTACACCATTGCCATCTCCCACCAGTTGCCAATTTTCAGGCCTTTGGACTCAGACTAAATTACATCACTGACTTTTTCCTGATTCTTGAGATTATAGACAGAGAGGATTATGGAACTATTTGATTTCCATAATCATACAAGCCAATTCCCTTTACATATGTATATTGAAGGAAATCAGAAATATTTTATCCCAAAGTAAATTTCTTTGACACATTTTGAGGTGACTGCCATGAGTTTCACAGATAGAAGTAATACTGCAAAGCTGTCTTTTGTTAGCAGAAATTTACATCTGTAGACAATGTGCATTAATACAGCCATGTTTATCCTGACTAGATCTAGGAAAGATTAACTGAGAATCTGATAACTTCAAAGGTATAAATAGAAACATTTACCATTTGTTCTCTGTGAAGTCTTCTACCTGTAAACTTTAATTTGTCAATATATAACAAGCCTCTTCTCTCCCTTCCCAAATATGTTTTTCTACTTTAAAATCCCCATTCCTAAAAAAAAAAAAAAAAAATCCCCATTCCTTAAAAGCCTCTGTACCTTGTTGAATAGTTAAATCTTAATTCTGAAGACTCTCACGTATGCACATTCAATAAAATAAATTTATGACTTTTCTCACCTGTTAATCAAGCTGTCTCATATCAGTGATTTTTCTGCAAACCTTAGGGAGGTAAGAGCCTTTGCTCCCCACTATATATATACCATGGGTGCCAAAAAATGTCTACATAATTTATGAGATGTTATCTATGTATTACTTTTCAAAGTTAAATTGAATTGTAGTAGCAATGTATAGTATGTCATTCACCAAAAGATGGTGTTAATCACCATGCAGGGCAGTCAAAGAAAGTGGTAGAAGCACAGCTGTGGTTTGAGAAGTGAAGTTTGAAAATGTGAAAGTACAATGATAATGCAAGCGTGAGTATGCAACAATTCTCCAACATACATAACAATTGCGCACATTCATGATAAACTAGAAGTGCATAATACTGGGTGTGATGTGCACAAAGGAAGATCTGGGAGGCCTTTGGTCAATAGGGGCGTCACTTCAAATGGTATCCACTTTGAGCACCTCTTATAATTGCAGAAGTCAAATTCATTGTTACTGGTACATATTAAATATTATAGTTTTAATAGTTTTTTCCTTTCTTAAAACATGGATACTTCCTTTTGGCACCCTCTTACGTATGTGTGTATCTATTCTTCTGGAGAACCCTAACTAGGACTGTCCTTCATTGCAATACACTGTCCGTTGTCTTGAAAATAATTGATTCATACATTTTGCTCACTGTATGGTTATTTCAAGTGGAAAATGAATCTGGACCTTTTACCTTATTTTAGCCGAAGCAGAAGTGTTAAGCAGTGTGTTTAAAAAATTTTTTTCTGTGATTCCAAGGGATTTTTAATATAACTTTTAAAGGAAAATATGTTCTTAGGAAACAAGCTAAATTTGCATCAACACCAGAATCTCTAAACTCTGATCGAATGTAGCACTAGGTTGAAAAATAAACTCAAAAAATCTGAAAATGTAACTCAATAGTTTACTAACTAAATGAGGCAATCTATAATGTTCTTTTAGGATATAAATGATCTCTTCCAGTCTTCTCATCAGGAACTTCCTTTCTCTTAACATTTTTGATCCTACCATAGCCAGACTCTTTAGATCACCCCTATAGAGATTTACCTTTATCCTTATTATGGAAATAAATAAAACTTAATGGAATGAGGTAATGTTTTGGTATTTAATGCCTCCTTATATTTGCCTTCTGTATCTCTTGCCTGGATAGTAATACCCAGTACTCAGACTCTTTCTTCAGTCTGGCCCTGTTCCAAACTCTGGCCATTCTTTCTGGCACATTACTATCTAGCTTTAGAATCATTTGGAATATTCCAGTAATCTGAATCCTTATCCATCTTTTGTTTCTGGTTTTGTTTCAGCTTTTCTGAGGTCACCTCCTCTAAGCCCAACTCCTAATCCAAGTTTGCATCCACCCACCTTGGGCCATAAAGGGATAGGGCTAATTACAATGCATAGTTTTAGAGAAGAATTGTAGCTCTTCAAAGAAACAGTGATTTGATTGTGTTGTATCAATAATGGAGTGAGAAGAGACCAATAGTTATTGCAGCCTAAAGAAGTGATAGCCTCAAATCTTCATAATTTATGTAAAAACTAAACACTATTTATTTGCCTCTTCCCTTGTTAATATGTTTTTTCTTCTTATGAATGCATCCACTGACTTAAAACGTTTATACTTTTTCTTTTTTATATTTGTGGATTTTTTGTGGTGGTATTGGGTCTTAAAATGACTTTGAAATGGTATTTCTTATTATTCTTTGGCGAATTATAAATCTCTCTTGAATAACAAAGAATGGTTTTCCTGTTTTCTCCTTTAATTCAGTGCATGTTATGAGGGCACAGGAGGACTTTACTTCAATTGTGATTTGAAGCAGATACTACAAATGCATTACATTTAGCATTTGTCAGTTGGGATCCTGGTAAGTAAACAGTATTCAACATGGTAAATGAAATAAAAGACATTAATGAAAGGACAAATTACAAAGGTGTAGGCTTGTTTAAAAAAACAATGTTAAGGTGCTCAGAAACTCCTGCCAGTGCAAACCCATTATCACCTCTAGGCTTGCAAGGAACAATAGGAAAAAACCCGGAGGCATGGAACAGGGAAGAGAAGGAAACTTTTCAGCAGGAGTTATAATCACATAGGAAGATAACCATGCCAAAAATGTGGCACTGATGTAGAGAGAAAGCAGGGGAAGAAATGCCTTCTTCTATTATTCTTTGATCCCCCATAAATCCCTCTATAAGCATAGCTCTATCAGAATTCAGCAAGAAAGGAAGCTTGGGTAATGCAGTCCATAAGACCTCTGGGATGCATAGCAAAGCAAAGAAGAGCATGGAATATACATGAATGGGTTGAAAATAGAGAAACATTTTTGCCCCTTTCTAGATCCTAGCTGCTATGTTAGACAATTATCTAATATAAGTTACCAACCATAGTAAGCTATTATTATGTTATTTTTCTTTATTATCTACTGAGACTTTTTAAAAATTTAAGTACCCACTGAATAATTTAGGATGATGTTTTAAAAATTGTGTTGGACTTTTTCAAAGTTTTAATGAGCTCAAGTATAAAAGATTTTCCCAGTGCAGGCTATTTTAAAAGGGCCAATGAGCTAGTGTGGGATGAGTCTGCACTCACTGACCACTGCCATTTTAACTTTTTTAATGCTCAAACAACAAACAAGATCCTTAAGTACACTTGTTGACTGGGTTGTGTTTTTTAAAAAACTTCTTTGGAATACCGCTGTTATTTGAAGGCTGTGTCATACAGTCTGCTTCTGGCTTAAGAAAACATGAGATGGAGGGTATTTAGTTGCCTTTTTTAACTTATTTATTCAATTTTAGAAATAAGTGCATGACAAAAGAAGTTTTAATACTATAAGCTGAGACCCTATGTACAAGTTGCAAACTTCTGAGCTTTAAGTCTCCTCTGTGACTCTAGAGTGAGTGGTTGTCTGGACTGACCTTAGCCAAAGCTGGCAGACTTGGGGCTATTATAAGAATTTCTGGGAGGCACCTGTAACTCAGTGGGTAGGGCACCAGCCACATACACTGAGGCTGCTGGGTTTGAACCCGGCCCAGGCCAGCTAAGCAACAATGACAACTGCAAAGAGAAATATAACCAGGCATTGTGGTGGTCTGTAGTCCCAGCTACTAGGGAAGCTGAGGCAAGAGAATCATTTAAGCACAAGAGTTTGAGGTTGCTGTGAATTGTGACACCATAGCACTCTAAAGAGTATGACATAGTGAGACTTTTTCTCAAAAAAAAAAAGGGGGGGGAGAATTTCTGAGCAAGTCAGTTCTTTTCTTGCCCTACTGCAGTTCAGATGCATTTGACATGAATGGATTGAACTGCCACAATGTCCCAAGGACTATGCCTGATATTGGGGGATCAAAAACAAATGAGATGTGGATCAACATGAGAGAAATGGACACATAAACAGCCTCTCTGATACCATGGAGTACATGTGGTTATCAAGGTAGGTATAAGGCATTTAGCACACCTGAGTTATAGAAATGATTCTTGGTGATTGATAGATTTTTGAAGGTTTCTGAATTTCACTTCAGTGGGAAAATGAAGGTGGAAAGGGTAATCCAGGCAAGGGGAACATCATGATGAAAGGAACAGAGGCATGAATCAGCATGATGAGTTCTGGGAACTATACTAAACATGAATAGCAAAGAAAGGAATGGTAAGGAGGTAGTCTGAAGGAAGTCAACAGAACAGTTAATGTCAAGGGGAGTAAACTTGCTCAAAGGGTTGCACAGTATTTTTATATTTGTATGTTATGATACTTTTTTCAAAGGCTGTAAGAAAATATAGGCGGTGGGATTAAGTCTAGGAAGGGAAAAAACACTGAGGATCAGTAGTACAGGGAGCATGGGTAGGAGGCTAGCTGTATTATGTTTCAGTCTTCCAGTCTCTCATGAGTAACAGGGAAAAGACATAAGGAACAACTGATCCATATGATCCATGTACCTTCCAGATAATACATAAAGAGCTCCTGGCCAGGAATCTGATTGTCAGGCAAAAAGTCCAAAGTCATACATAAAAGTTGATTCTATTTAGTTGTACCATCCTGAAATGAGAAAAACAAAGTTGACTTGCATCCCCAGCATTCACAGATATCAGAGTACTTTGTATTCAAAGGCTTTCCAGCATCTTTCTCCTTGAAGAGTCATCTGCACATCAGATACCAAGTTGTCTAAAGTAGACATAATTTCTTCAGTTTGGCAGAGATCTTGTGGTGTAACCATCACTAGCAGCTCATTTAGAACTATTTAAGTAGTTTGTGGGATTGAGCTTGGTAATAACTATTACCATTTCAAGATGCTTTCCTGTTGTTCTTCCAGACAGGAGGGCTCATTACCAGTCATAGGTAACAAGGGCGTTCTGCTGCACAGAAGCTATGAATCCTTTGTTTCAGGTTGAAATCTGCCTTCAGAAATAATTTTAAAGCCCAGGATGAGAGTTTTACCTTCCTCATCATTCTAGCATAATTAAATTTTCATTTTGATAGGGGAAGGATATTCTTATTAATATCTGGTGTCAGATCAATTAGAAAACCATACAGAAAGAAAAATGATTCTTAACCTCTTTTTTATACCATAACCAAAAATTACTTCCAGATACATTGTAGATCTCAATGTGAAAGATAAACAATATGAGGTCAAATGATTAAGTTCACCAACTCATCTTAGGAAAAATGATACACACTACATCCATCACCAGGCTTATCTTCAAAGTATTCCCCTTTGGGAAGCTAAAAATACTTTTTCTAGTATAAGTTCATGAATTTAATTGTCAGACTTCATATGATGACAACTCTGATGGCCATTCCATAAAAATAATTCCAAAATTTCTTTGAAGGGTGGATTATATCCTGGCATTAGTGCATAGCTTCTCAAGGGGAATACTTCAAGGATGACCATAGTGCTATTTGGCAATGAGGTATGTAGCACTTTTTCTAGGATGTGTTTGTGAACTTAATTGTCCAAACATTTTAAAGTTTCTGGCAGATGGTATAGGAGAAGAGCTTCATTACCTTGGAAAAAGATTTCCAAATAGGATACAAAAAGCACCAACCATAAAGGAGAAGATTGATAAATTGGACCGTAATGACTGGTAACTTACATGATTTTAAGCATTTATATTCATTGAAAGGCACCAATAAGAGAGTGAGAAGCTAGCTATAGAAACTCAGATCTCAACTATTGTGAGTCAAATGCAGGCACCCCAATAGAAAAATGGGCAAAAATTTGAATAAGAATCTCACAAAAGAACATAATCAAATAATCATTAAGCTTATGAAAGCCTATGAAATAGTATTTATCTTAGTTTTCATTGGGAAAGTGCTAATTAAGATGACAATAAAGAGCCATATATACTAGGGCGGCACCTGTGGCTCAAAGGAGTAGGGCGCTGGCCTCATATACCAGAAGTGGCAGGTTCGAACCCAGCCCCGGCCAAAAACTGGAAAAAAAAAAACAAACATATATACCCATCAGAATGGCCAAATTTTAAAAGAGTGACAATACCAAGTATTAGTGAGAATGTGGAATGACTGGTACTCTCATACCCTGCTTGTAGGGTATGTCACATTGGAAAACTACTTAGAAATATCTACCAAAGATGAACATGACATATTCCATGATGTAGTAATTCCACTCCAATGTATATACTCAAAAGAGATGAATATATATGAATCCCAAAATATTTGTACAAGCATATTCATATCAGCCTCATTTTAAAATGCAGAACTGGGCTATTACATCCACAGTAGTCTAAAAATTATAGAATGTCTTAATTAATTACATTAGATTCAAAAATGAAATACCATATAGCAATAAAAATTAATGATCTAGTGCTACATGCAGTAACTGAACGAATATGCCAAACATATTGAATGAGAAAACCCAGGCATAAAAGATTACTTCTTGTATGTTTCTATTTTATAAACGTCAAAAATAGGCAAAAACAATAAATGTACTGTGGTAGAAGTTAGGATAGCGAGGGGAACAGGTTGTGACAAATGGAAAGAAACATGAAGTGGAAGATATTCTGGAATGCTGATAATTTTTTTCTGAGAAAGAGTCTCACTTTGTTGACCTGGGTAGAGTGCTGTGGTGTCATCATAATTCACAGAAACCTCAAATTCTTGCCTCAGCCTCTTGAGTAGCTGGGACCACAGGCGCTCACCATGATGCCCAGCTATTTTTTTCTATTTTTAATAGACAGGTTCTCACTATTGCTCAGGCTAGACTCGGACTCCTGAGCTCAAGCAATCCACCAGCCTCAGACTCTCAGAGTACTAGGATTACAGGTGTGAGCAACTGCACCACCAATTGATAATGTTTTATTTCCTGATCTGGGTAGTGTTTCCATGGGTGTGTTCATTTTGTGGTAATTCACACAGCTAGATGCTAACAATTTGTACACTTTTATTTATGTAATTTTGCATTCATAAAAATGTTTAACTTTTTCATTTTGAAAAAATTATTCAGAATGTTAGGTGAAGAATGAATAGGACAATAGATAAAAGTGGATAAAGGGTGACTAGTTAATTGGCTATTAAACATTTTGGGAAAGATATAATGGAGGATTGGTCTTGGATGGAGTTAATAGAAAAACTAAGGCCTAAACAGCTGCATGAAGGCGAAATTAGTAGAAATAAGTGAGAGACTTAAAAGGTGACAGAATTTGTCAAGGAAGGTTACTGGTTTGCATGAATGGATGAGTCACCTGGCATTCACTAGAATAAAGAATCTGGGAATATGAGCATAATTTTTTAATTGCATCTTTATAGGCATACGTGGCATAGCATAAAATTCACCCTTTAAAGTATATAAGTTGAATGTTTCACTTGTTTTTATTATGTTTATAGACTTATTCAACCATCATCACTATCTATTTTGATAATTTTCTCATCACATAAAAAAGAAACTCTATACATTAGCAGTCACTCACCATTATGTCCTCCTTGCCAGACTTTGGCAATGACTAATCTCCTTTTTGTATCTATGAATTTTCCTATTCTGAACATTTCATATAAATGAGATTATATAATGTGTGATATTCGGGGTCTGGCTTATTTCACTTAGTATAATTTTTTCAGCATTCACCCATATTATATAGTATACCATGTATCAATATCTTACTCATTTTTATAGCTAAATAATGTTTGATGGAATGGATAGACCACATTGGCTATTATGAAAAATGATGCTAGGAATGTTCACGTATAAGATTTTGTGTGGGAATATGTGTTCATTTCTTTTGGATATACACTTTGGAGTGCAAGTGCTAATATGGTAACTCTATGTTTAATATTTTGAAGACCTGAAAAGCTGTTTTCCAAATTAGCTGTACCATTTTACAATCTCACCAGTAATGAATGAGGTTTATAGTTTCTCTGTATCCTTACCTTCACTTACATGTTCTGCCTTTTTTATTACAACCATCATGGTGGGTGTGAAGTGGTATTTCATTGTTTTAATGTGTAATTCCCTAACAACTAATGATATTGAACATTTTTTCATGTGCTATTTGAACATTTTTTCATGTGCTATTGGCCATTTGTACATGTTTTCTTTTCTTTTTTTTTTTTTTTGAGAAATGCCTATACAAATACTTCTCTCTTTATTTAAAATTGGGTTATGAGTTATTTGCCTTTTTATTGTTGTGTTCTAAGAGTTTCTAAATTTTGGATACAAATTACATATCAGACGTATATATCTGTGGATTGTCTTTTTATTGTGTTGATAGTGTCTTTTGAAACACAAAAGGGTTTAACTTTTATAAAGTTGAATTTACATATTTTTCCTTTTACTTCCTGTGATTTTGATGTTATATCTAAAAATCCATTGCCAAATTCAAGATCTAAAAGTTTTGTAATGTTAGTTTTCTTATTTAGGTCTATGATGGATTTTCATTAATGTTTATATACAGTATGAGGAAGACAGGCAAATTTATTATTTGCATGTTGATATTTAGTTGTCTCAACACCAAGCTTGAATTCCTGTAATAAATTCTACCTGTTTGTGGTGTATCATTTTTTTCATATGTTGCCAGTTTCAGCTTGCTAATAATTGTTAATAATGTTCGTATTCATAATTATAAAGGATATTGGTCTGTAGTTTTCTGTACATATGATGTCTTTGTTTTGTTATCAGAGTATTACTTGCCTTATAGAATTAGTTGCAAAATATTCCCTCCTTTTCTATTTTTTGGAAGAATTTGTGTACAACTTGTATTAATTCTTCTTTAAATGTTTGGTAGAATTCAGCAGTGAAAACAACTGGGTCTGGGCTTTTTTTGTATGAGAAGATTTTATTTATTTATTTATTTTATTTATTTTTATTTTTTTGAGACAGAGCCTCAAACTGTCACCTTGGATAGAGTGCTGTGACATCACAGCTCACAGCAACCTCTGATTCCTGGGCTTAAGCGAGTCTCTTGCCTCCGCCTCCCAAGTAGCTGGGACTACAGGTGCCCGCCACAACGCCTGGCCATTTTTTGATTGCAGCCATCATTGTTGTTTGGCGGGCCCTGGGCTGGATTCAAATCTGCCAGCTCAGGTGTGTGTGGCTGGCGCCTTAGCCTGTTGAGCCACAGGCACCGAGCTGATTTTATTTATTTTTTATGTCTATTCTGAAGATTTTATTTTTTTATTTGTATAAGGGTACACATGATTAGGTTACAAAGTTTGTGTTTGTAAGATAAGGTTCCTGTTGTAGTTGTGTTATTCACCCAGGAAGTGTGCCATATGTTGTCCCTCATATTGTGCCTGTTAGGTGAGAGCACTCCACTTCCCCTCACTCTTCCCCTTTCCTCTCTCCCTCCAACTTAAATTAAATTGAGTTTTTCTTTTACATGAGCATGTATTAATTCATCCATTGGCTTCATATTAGGATTTAATATATTGGATACTTGCTTTTTCATTCTTGTGATACTTTATTAAACAGAGAATATTTTCCAACTCTACAGATGAATACAAAAGATGTAAAGTCTCCATCTTTTTACGGTTGAATAGTATTTCATGGTATACATATACCACAGTTTATGAAACTATTCATGGATTGATGGGCACTTGAGTTGATTCTATATCTTTGAGATTGTAAATTGAGCTGCAATAAACAATCCAGTGGAGTGGTTCTCAACCTGTGGGTCGCAACCCACAGGAACTGTATTAAAGGGCCACAGCATTATGAAGGTTGAGAACCACTGATCTACTGCAAATGTCCTTATTGTAAAATGAATTTTTTCTTCTGAGTAGATACCTAGTAATGAGATTATGGGATCAAATAGAAGGTCTACTTTTAGTTCTTTAAGGAAGGTCTACTTTTAGTTCTTTACAAAGAGACTGTAAAAGTGTCTCCTTCTTTCCACATCCCTGCCAGCATTGGCAACTTTGGAACTTTGTGATGCAGGCTATTCTTACTGAGATTAGGTGATATCTCAAATTGGTTTTCATTTGCATTTATCAGATAATTAGGGATGATGAACTTTTTTTCATATGTTTGTTGTCCATTTGTCTGTCTTCTTTTTTTTTTTTTTTAGTATTGGGGATTCATTGAGGGTACACAGAACCACGTTACATTGATGGCTTTTGTTAGATAAGGACCCTCTTATAATTATGTCCCAAAAGTGTACCACACCCCTTGCACCCCAGCCCTCTCCCTCCTTCCCATTCTCAGCTCTCCCCATCCCCTACTTCCTACCACATACTAGGACATCAATTGTCCTCATATCAGAATTGAGTACATAGGGTTCTTGTTTCTCCATTCTTGTGATGCTTTACTAAGAATAATGTGTTCCACATCCATCCAGGTTAATACAAAAGATGTAAAGTCCCCATCTTTTTTTAGTGGCTGAAGAGTATTCCATGGTAAACATATACCAAAGCTTGTTAATCCATTCCTGGGTTAGTGGACATTTAGGCTGTTTCCACATTTTGGCAATTATAAATTGAGCTGCTATAAACAGTCTAGTGCAAATGTCCCTGTGGTAAAGAATTTTTTTTCTTCTGGGTAGATGCCCAGCAAAGGGATTGCAGGATCAAATCAGAGGTCTACCTTGAGTTCTTTGAGGGTTCTCCATACTTCATTTTTCTGTCTTCTTCAGAGAAGATTATGTTCATGTATCTTGCTTGGTGATAGATGGGATTATTTGCTCTTTTTAGTTGATTGAGTTCTTTGTAGATTTTAGTTAACAACCCTTTGTCAGATTTGTAACATGCAAATATCGCTCCTCATTCTGAAGGTTTTCTATTTACCTTTTTTTGATGTGTCCTTCTCTGTGCAGAAGCTTTTTAGATTAATTAAGGCCCATTTATTTATTTTTGGTGTTGCTTTAATTGCCAATAGAGTGTTCTTCATAAAAATCTTTCCCAGGCTGGTATCATCAAGAGTTTTTCCCTCACTTTTTTCTAGGATTTTTATTGTTTCTTGACTAAGATTTAAATCTTTTATCCATTGTGAGTCAATTTTTATAAGTGGTGAAAGGTAAAAGACCACTTTCAGTCTTTTATATACGGCTAAACAGATCTTCCAACACCATTTATTGAATAGGGATTCTTTCCCCCAGTATATGTTTTTGTTTTGTTTATCAAATATCAGATGGAAATAAGAGACTGGTTTTATCTCCAGGGTTTACATTCTGTTCTATATGTCTATGGCTCTATTTTTGTTCCAATATCTTGCTGTTTTGGTCTCTGTGGACTTGAAATTAAACGTAAAGTCTGGTAGAGTTAGGCCTCTGGCTTTGTTTTTATTACTAAGAATTGCTTTTGCTATTTGAAGTTTTTCTGATTCCATATTTTTTTAGTTCTTCAAGGTATGTTACGGATATTTTAAAGGGGGTTGCATTAGATCTATGATTGGATTGAGAAGTATAGACATTTTAACAATGTTGATTCCTCCTAGCCAAGAGCATGGTATATTCTTCCATTTGTTAGTGTCTTCTATTTAGATTCTCAAGGTTTCACTATTCTCTCTGTAGAAATACTTCCTCTCCTTTGTTAAATATATTCCCAAGTATTTCATTTTCTTTGAAGCTACTGTGAGGGGAATTATGTTCTTGATTTGCTTCTCAGCTTGACTATTATAGGAGTATACAAAGGTTACTGATTTGTGGACATTGATTTTATACCCTAAGACATTACTGTATTTCTTGATCACTTCCAGGAGTCTTGTGGTTGAGTCCCTGGGATTTTCTAATTATAAGACCATGTTATTGGTAAAGAGCAAAAGTTTGACCTCCTCTGTCCCCATGTGGATGCCCTTAATATCTTTCTCTTGCCTGCTTGTATCTCTGTGGTATCTGTTGTTATTTCGCCCTTTTCTGTCTCTGGTTGATGTTATTAGAGATCTTACTTTTCTGTTTCTGTTAACCTAGCCAAAAGCTTTTTGATTTTGCTTATCTTTTCAAAGAACCAACTTTTTGTTTCATTAATTTTCTGAATGATTTTATTGTTTTCAATTTCATTTACTTCTTTTTTAATTTTGGTTATTTCTTTTCTTTCTGTAGGTTTGGGGTTGGATTGTGCTTCCTCTTCCATTTCCTTGAGATGATTCATTAGGTTGTTGATGTGCACTCTTTTTTTTTTTTTTTTTTTTGGATGTGGGCTTCTAATGTGGTATATTTCCCTCTTAGGACTACTCTTGAAGTATCCAGCAGGTTTTCGTTTTACCATTTCACTTCATTGTCATTATGTTTGAGAAATCTAATAATTTCTTTCTTTATCCCCTCCTTGACCCAACTGTCATTCTGCATAAGGTTGTTTAATTTCCAAGACTTTTTGTGCCAATAAAGGTTTTTGATGGTGTTGAGTTCTAACTTTATTCTCTTGTGGTATGAAAAGATACAAGGTATAATTTCAATTCCTTTAATTTAGTTGAGGTTTGATTTCTGTCCTAGGATATAATAAATTTCAGAGTATGATCCTTGGGCTGTTGAGAAGAACATATTCTCATTAGCTTTGAAAAGGTATATTCTGTATATATCTACTAAACCAAATTGTTCTGGGGTTTTATTTGAGTCCCTGGTTTCTTTGTTCAGTTTCTGTTTAGAGTATCTGTCCAGTTCTATCAAAGGGTTGTTAAAGTCTCTCTCTAATATGTTGTTGTAGGATAGGATATTGTTCAGACCAGTTAAAGTTTGTTTCATAAATCTGGGAGCATAAATAAGTTGGGTGCATATATGTTTACAATTGAAATGTCCTCTTGTTGTATTGTTTCTTTGAGCAGTATATAATGATCATCTTTGTCTTTCTTTACTTTTGTTACTTTAAATAAACTTGTATCTGAAAATAAAATTGCAATCACTTCTTTTTTCTTTGTTCTATTTGCCTAAAATATTGTTCCCTAACTATTCACCCTGAGTCTTATTTTGTCCTTAGTGGTTAGCTGTGTTTACTGAATACACTATATAGTTGACTTTTACATTTTCATCCAATCAGCCAGCCTATACCTCTTCAGGGCTAATCTTACTGGAGTTAGGTGATATCTCAAAGTAGTTTTGATTTGTATTTCTCTGGTCATTAAGAATGGTGAGCATTTTTTCATGTGTCTGTAGGCCTTGCACCTTTCTTCTTTAAAGAAGTTTCAGTTCAAGTCCTTTGCCCACCCTGTGATGGGATCACTTGTTCTTTTCTTGCTAATATGTTTGAGTTCTCTGTGTATTCTGGTTATTAAACCTTTGTTGGAGAAATAACTTGCAAATATTTTCTCCCATTCTGAGGGCTGTCTGCTTGCTATACTTACTATGTTCTTGGCTGTGCAGAAGCTGTTTAGTTTGATCAGGTCCCAGTAGTGTATTTTTGATACTACTTCAATTGCCTGGTGAATCTTCCTCATAAAGTATTCACCCAAGCCAATTCCTTCAAGAGATTCCCCTGCACTTTCTTCTAATATTTTGATAGTTTCATGTCTTAAGTTTAAATCTTTAATCCAGTGAGAGTCTACCTTAGTTAATGGTGAGAGGTGTGGGTCCAGTTT
>CAUYON010087403.1:0-17724 GCA_963573935.1 Arctocebus calabarensis
GAAGCTAATGACCTGACTAGTTGGATAGAAGCTTTGAAAAGAAAAGAAAGAAGATCAGAAGATCTGGAGCAAAGTAGTTAAGGAAAATTGCATTCAGAACGTATAGTAATGGGAATGAAGAACAAAGCTCTATGTATGATATTTTCACATGCAACAGAGAACATTCACCATGGAGGAGGCATAAAGTAACACACAACGTAGATTTAATAACATCTAGTTGACATCAGCCACTCAGCCACTCAGCCACCCCTTTGCTATACCACAGACTCAACAACAGGGAGCCATGATGGCGCCATTCATGTTCCCAACAGCATGGGATCCACTCAATAAAGCTGATCTGAGAACTTCTCTAGTTAAACATCCAATCTAGCAACAGAGATGAACAGAGTCTTTGATAAGGGTCTTGAATGTAACACAGCAGGCATTATGTGACAAGTTTCTAGCCTTGGACTTCTGTTCTGGAGTGGACATGATTCATCTTGATTATATTGACACTTATTTTAGGTATGGACTCCTTTTCTCAACTACAAGTTATACATGAGCTAATGAAATTATTACAAAATATTTGTTCTGCCATACAGGATTCTGATTAGAATTTCACTGGATAAAAGAGGCCATTATATACAACCATGAAATCTATGACCTTTTTTTTTTTTTTTTGAGACAGGGCCTCAAGCTGTCACCCTGGATAGAGTGCCGTGGCATTACTGCTCACAGCAACCTCCAATTACTGGGCTCAAGCGAGTCTCCTGCCTCTGCCTCCCAAGTAGCTGGGACCACAGGTGCCCACCACAACGCCCGGCCATTTTTTGGTTGCAGCTACCATTGTTGTTTGTTGGGCCCGGACTGGATTCGAACCCGCCAGCTCAGGTATACGTGGCTGGCGCCTTAGCCCGTTGAGCCGCAGGCACCGAAATGAAATCCATGATCTTACTACACATTGAATTCTGTGATGTGTCCGAAGCTGTCAGCTGACAGAGCAAAGGAATGATCTTTTCCTTTCTTTTGTAAGCTATACTGAGGTATAACCAACAAATAACAATCGCATATATGCAAGTTGTACAATGCATACCTCCGAGTTTTTAATTAAATTATTATGATTTATTTTAATGATTTAATTAAACTATTATTTAGAATCATAAAATCTAGACTTTTTACACAAAATAAGTCAATGTGTTTTTTTTCAGATAGTGTGACAAATTTGTACATTTAGATGCAAAAATAAATCTTGAATCATACCTTGTGCCATATATAGAAATTCACCATAAGATATTTCCATAAAAAATGTCTAGGGACAATCTTTCCATCCCTTGGATTCGGCTTAGATTCAACCACATCCATCCAACAATCACACAAGAAATTGCTGAAGAACCCAACACCCACCTTTCTGTGGTCGTGGTTGTTGGCATTTGAATCAAGTTGGAACAGTGAAAAAGCTCCATTAGTGGGAGCCTCCTGAGCTGCCATTGTTTTCAAGTGTCGTCTTCTCTTATCCCATGCGAAGACAATGAACTATTTCTCTGTCAGATTATGATGTGCAACAAAAGGTGGACTTCATGCAATTACCCTTGTCAACCAGCTCAGTGCCAGGACTGACAGGAACCCCCAAACCACTTCCATAAGCCAAACTTACACCAATAAAAAGGTCACAGTTACTGGTGGTGGTCTGCTGTTGGTCTGATCCACTACAGCTTTCTGACTCCCAGCAAAACTATTACATGTGAGAAGTTTGCTCAGCATCTTAATGACACGCACCCTAAACTACAATGCCTGCAGCCGGCATTAGTCAACAGAAAGGGCTCGGTTATCCGCAACAGCAACCCTGACCACACATTGAGGAGTCAGCACTTCAGAGGTTGAACAAGCTGAGCGATGAAGTCTTGCTTCATCTGCCATTTCCACCTGACCCCTCACCAACCGACTACCACTTTTTCAAGCCTCTTGACAGCTTTCTGCAGGAAGAACATCTTCCACACCAGCAGGATGCGGAAAATGATTTCCAAGAGTTTGTTAGGTCCTCAGGAAGCACAGATTTTTATGCTACAGGAAGAAACAAACTTATTTCTTGTTGGCAACCATGTGTTGATTCTAATGGTTTCAATTTTGATTAATAAAGATGAGCCTAGTTATCATGATTTAAAAATCCATGACCCAAACTGCAATCATTTCTGTACCAACCTGAAATTTGAAGAGCTAGCATAATTCAGTAACAACTCTAAAAGTACACTTATTAAAAATTGGCAAAATATTGGAACAGGCAGCTTATCAAAGAAAGTAAATGTGAAATGATACTAAACATTATTGTTAATTAGGCAAATGCTAGTTAAAACCACATGAAGTTTCACTGAATGCCCATTAGGATGGCTTTAAAGGGAGGCTGGCAGCATCAGGCTTTAGTGAGGGTGCAGACTCATTAGAGCTCTCATTGAATGCTGATGGGGATGCAAAAGGACACTGCTACTTTGGGGAACATTTTGATGGCTTCTCATAAAGTTAAGCATCTATTCTCCACAAAACCCAGTAATCCCACTCCTTCGGTAGATATGAAAAGGAATCAAAAAAAGATGTTTGTATAAATGTTTATATTCATACACAGATGTTTATACCCCTTTTGTTCATAATAACCCCAAACTAAACCCAAATGTTCATATATAAGAAAAAAGATATGCACATTATGGCACATCTATATAATAGAATAAAAAAGATCTATGTAACAGTATTGATGAATCTCAAATGTTTTATTTTTATTGAAATAAAATAGAAATGAATGCATACAGTATGATTCCATCTACATGACATTTTGGAGAAGGCAGAATTATATGTGCAAAAACATAGACCATTGTTTGTTAAAGGCTGGAGATGGGAAAAAAGACTGAC
This sequence comes from Arctocebus calabarensis, assembly GCA_963573935.1. NCBI lineage: Eukaryota > Metazoa > Chordata > Mammalia > Primates > Lorisidae > Arctocebus > Arctocebus calabarensis. The sequence goes on from CAUYON010087403.1 coordinate 2,878, forward strand.
CACAAAATGTCCTAAGGAAAATTGTTTTAGGTGATGGAAATATTCTATGTATTAATTGCAGTGATAATTTCCTGACTGTAGACATTTGTTAGAATGCATAGAACTGTATTTATTTATTAATTTTTATTGTTTGGGATTCTTTGAGGGTACAAAGAATTAGGTTACACCAATTGCAGTTTTTAGGTAAAGTCCCTCTTGTAATTGTGTCCACCCCCAAGAATTGTGCCATACACCGTGAAGTCCCCAACCCCTTCTCTCCTCCCCTCTCCGATTCCCTCATTCCCCTACCTTTCACCCAGTTATAGATCATCTACCAGCTCCGTATTAGAATTGAGTACCTTCTCCATTCTTGTGATGCTTTACTAAGAATGTGTTTCCCCTCCCTGCAGGTTAATACAAAAGAGGTAAAGTCTCCTGCATAGAACTTTATAACCAAGAAGGATGAATTTGCCTATGGGTATATTGTATTTCAATAAATATAATTGAAACAACTCAGGAATCCAAGGAGAACTTAGGAAAATTTCTGGTACATAATAAGCATCCAAGAAATGTTGGCTGCCATTGTTAGCAGCAGCATTATAATTATTTAGTGGCAAAGTATTTTCAATATGTGAATAACTATGGTTTGTATAATGTAGGATGAGAAGGTAATACAAATTTATTCAATTTAACCATCAATTTGAACAAATTTAACCATCATTGAATTCAATTTAACCATCAAGTTGAACAAATGTCTATAAAACCACAAATAAGCTGAATAGTAAATTTGCATTTATAAATAAAAGTCTGGCATTATATACTTATATGTTTATAGCATTCCAACTATTTTTTAAAAAATGAAAGCTTTTGTGAACACATTTATTTATGTAATATTTATTGACCATTTATCATGCGTAAGTTCCTTGTTATGCATTGGGACTATTTGGGAACTAAACCTATTAGTTTAGAAAATATCAATAATGATCTTTATCATTATGTAATTTTGTGCATTCTATATTCATATAGTAATGGCTAAGTCAAAAATACTCAGAAAGAAAATGAGTCAGCCTAAAGACTGAATAAAAACACGTGTGTAATTTTCAAAGAAGAATTTTTCCGTGCTGCATGGTTGGAGGAAGTCATGTCAAATAGAACAATTAGGGATGAAGTATGTATGTGATGCTATCACGGACAGTTACAGTTAGAAAAAAACTAATAAAAAGTTAGTGGAAAGTTCCGATGTAAAGTTCTGTTTGAATCAGGAATCTTTCAGTTACTATGGATCCATAACAAATGGTCTCAAATCCAGTTGTTTTTTTTTTAAAACAAAAATCGTATTTTATTACTGTGTTCCGGGATGGCTTATGTCCACAATCACCAGGACTACACCTGGAGGACTTGCTGGTTGGAAGTGGGAGTCATCTGGAGGTGCCTTGACTCACACATGTGGTCGTTGATGCTAGTTTTTGGCTGAAACCTAAACTGGGCTGTGGATTAGAACGCTTACAAATGGCCTCTTCCTATCTAATTCATGTCTTCATAATAGTTTTAAATACAATAATAGTTTTATTAAATATACCAATTAAAATATAGGCAAAAGTATTTTAGTCCATTTGGAACTCTATTTAAATTAGGCTATATTTATTTATTATAATTTAAATAAATCTATTCTAGTCCAAAATGTTTTAGCCAAATTAGCTCTAATTTGGACTTCTTTCTAGCATGGTGACTGGCAGCAAATATCTCAAGATTCTGATCAAATCTCAGAAATTGCAGGGCATCCCTTCAGACACATTATACTCCTGGTTGAAGCAGACACAGAGCTCTATCCTGTTGCACTGGGTGGGGCAGTACCACACCATCACATCACCACCTTCAGTGGAAGGAGTTTTCACAGTGACATTAAGAAGAGCATGAGGATGGGCCAGTTTGAAAAATACAATCTTCTTGAGATACTTTGCTAAGAAAATGCCATGAAAATGCCATGTTAACCAGTTTGATGAAAATGTTTCAGATTGTATATGAAACCAGCACATTGTATCCCATGATTGCATTAATGTACACAGCTATGATTTAATAAAAAAAAAAGAGAAAAATATAATCTTCATGAAAGGCATTTACCACCGCATTTCATAAATATTGATATAATTAGCAATTGTGAATTTCCCTTTTGGAAATGTAGTAATGGACATCAGAGATAAATGATTATCACATATTTGGCCTGAATATTTAAGTTTCCAGTTTAAGCAGTAGTTTAATCATTTCCATTTTATAGGAAATTTAGGTCATTGAAGCAAAAAATGGTAATATATAGATAGCCAGAAATGCACTATGTAACAGACACTTATTCACATTTATTGAACACTTATTATGTGCTAAGCCCTAATTACACACAGTAAGGCATCAGGTTTTCCATATGAAACTACTATATTCGATACTCTGCCAGCTATGAGTATTTTCTTTTTCCATACAATGATCTGTATTTTATTTATAGAGTGGATTTTTCTCAGCTTAGAAAATGTTACTTGGATATCTACCACTTTGATTACCATTAGGGAAGTCCCATTAGACTCCTGCCCTCTGGGGAGGGGTTGAGGTTGGCCATTTGACACATTTCATAATTTCATACTGCTGTTGTTTCTCTGACAACATTTTTTATGAGATTGAATTTAAAGTCACAGTGTATCAGTTTGCAATGACCAAAATGCCCAACCTTTCCAAAAATGAAGAAAGTTAAAACCTTACACAATAGTTTTATATATTTTCAAGCACAATACACCTTAAAAGACAGCACATCTCTTCCCCAGTATAAGCAAAATTCAACATATAATGGCAATAACATAGGAACCCCAAACACCTTTCTGCTGGCATCTTTTCTTGAGGCGGCCCAGCTTCAACGTGAAACTAATAGGGTGGTGGATAATACTAGCTATTCACTAAATCTCCTTTACATCCCAAGTATTAAAGAGTGGGGAATGAGTAGTTTGGGATGATGAGAGGCAGGTAGAAATAATGAAGGTCATGTCGTAAAAGGTCCTTCTCTTCTTCAGTGTGTAGATGAAAGGGATTAGCAGAAGACTTCAAGATCCCAGAGAACTCTGAAATACTTGGTAACAGCGCAAAGCACTAGACAGCAGTAGGCTAGATTCCTTGAATCACCACTGGGCAGAGCAACACTGAGGTCTGGATATCTGCTTCAAGCCTGATGGAATGAGGTTATACCCCTGCTCCACTGGCATCGAGGAGGTGATAGTTTACAGCAATTGATCAATACAGCTGGTACATGGGAGGAAAAGTAAGGTTTGAGAGGGTTCTTGACTATAGTCTCAGTGCAAGTATCTGAAGAACAAAACCACTAATTGCGTATGAAGAAAGGTATCAAGCAAAAAAAGTAATACTATTGTAGACCTAGATTATGCATCACACTAGTTTATGTACCTACCCTAACCCCAGACCTTGTTTCCTAGTATAGAAGCATAATGATAAAGCATGGATTTTCAAAGTCCAGTCTACGTCCACTGCTCCACTACCTATAAAAGTTGGATACCAGATACTATGCTTTGGTTGACAGGGAAAGATTGGTCTACCTTCACATGGTAATGTCTGGTTCTTCTGGGTACCCAGAGGAACTTTAAATTCAAACAGCTTGGATGATTGTACAAATTTAATGCTCTGCCAATTACTGTAATTGGTGGGTCCATACTTACGGAGCATCATAGAAGGGTACAGGCGAAACTTACTAAATGTAGAATATAAATGTCTGTACATAATAATGAACAAAATGCCCTGAAAGCTATGTTAACCAGTTCAATGAAAATATTTCAAATTATATATAAAACCAGCACATTGTACCCCATAATTGCATTTATGTACACAAGCATGATTTAATAAAAAAAAATAATAATGCTCCGTTCAGGACACTTATACCAATGAGAAACAGGATATGAGATTTACTCCTTCAATAGGATTTTAGAAATGAAATATGAAAAGTAGTTTACCTCTACCAAGCAGTTTACTATAAAACACTCACATATTTTTCATATAAAATATGTAAATTTGGAGAAATGTCATTTATGTCAAAATCAGTTTCTGAGCGCATAAAGGCCAACTTTCACAATAAGCACTTTCAAGCTAGAAATAACGTGAATAGTGTCAAGATGGAACAGACAGATAGAGTTTTATAATTTGGGTAGATATTTGACTTCTGTAATATCAGAAAGCTGTCAGAAAGAAAAAGTACAGGAATATCATACATAGAACAGCATATTTGAAAGCATCATATATTGACCCGGAAATGCGATTTTTACTTAAAAAAATTTCTTTTGTCACTGTAACAACCTTTTATGGGAGTAGGATCACTTGAAAACAAAGAATGTTAAATTGCTACAGGGCCATAAATTACAAATTCCAACCAATAGACAGATTTAGCTCTTAAAAAAAGTAAAACACAAACTCAAAAGTTTAAAATCTAACTGTGTTGCCCCAATACATTAGATAGATGGGTTCCATGATATTCTAGAAGCTGTTTTACAAAAAGCCTGTTTGTTCAGTAAAACAGTATTGCTTACCTTCTAATCCTGGTCCAAAAGGAAGGGGTTGCCTTTATCTTGCTATTCACTATGAAAAAAAAAAGTGCAAATATAAAGTTAATGTCACACTTGTGGTTTTCCCAGGCCTGTGCCAATGCTTTCCGCTGCTTAATTCTAAATTTTACTATACAATGCTATTTTTTTCTTATGACTTTCCTGACTCATAGTCACACCATTGTAGAATTACTCCTCTGTAAAAACCTCATCAATGGAATTTAGTAAGCAAGTCAGGAAAACAAGAAGGGGTCTAGAGAGTTGGAATTTTTCTGACTATGAGATAATCGAGACTCGATGAGATGTTGGGTATGATGTCATTTTGGAAATATTTGCTCTATGCTCATTATTTAGTAATTTTATAATCTGACTTTGGGACAAATCATCACATATTACATTTATTCACTTATGATGCAAGATTTAGTTAGGAAGCCCTTGTTGTACATAAGACTGACTGCAAGTGGAGAGGAGGGTGCTGAGTGAAGGGAGACATAACTGACCTGCAGTCTCATAGAGGAGATGGCACATGAGGCCTGTTACAGAGGCATTGTAGGAAATTCTAAGAATCTCATTCACGGCTCACACGTCTGCCATTCTCCTTCTACACATTTGTCCCTTTCTCTCTCAGAGTTCAGAATTTTCTCACCCACCCAGCATTATGTCAGAAGTTCCAGCAAACACATTCCAATTTTAAGTACAATTTTCTCTCTGTCAAGTTACTGTGTTAATCTACTTCCACTGAAACTCTTTCTTAATATCCTTTGAACTTAAATCTGACTACTTTTTCTTTAGCCAATAGTTCTTTTCTCTTTATTTTCCATTTTAACAAGCTTAGATTCCATAGTCTAAACTTTCAATTATGTTTGTGTCAGTATTCAATCTCTCTGAATTCTCCATTTCCACAATGTTTGGCAAAAGCCCAACCTAATCCAGACCAAATCATCACTCTCTTTTTTCCAGTGCTTTTAAACATAGGGACCAGTATGAAGTTATCTATTTCAGACTCAACAAAATTCTACTTGGTAGCCTACAGTCCCCTCAAATTCATCTTATTAAAAAATAATACTCTTTCTGGAAGAAGGTTTTTCCTTTTGTATTTCCCATCTCATTATACGTCAACCACCTCTGTGGAATTACCTAAGCAAGAAATCTGTCAGAAAAAAAGTCTGTGTGTCACCCGTGACTTCACTGTCCTCCTTTCAGGCCAATTCCACTCAGTCATAATACTGAGCCCATTCTGGTAGATATAGCCATCTACTTTTCTACAGTTCCCCTGGTACTTCTCAGGTCACCATCATTTTTTTGTGTAAACTACTGGAACCAACTTTTAACTCACTTCCCTTCTTCCAATCTTGCTTCTTGTTCATGCATCTTATATGTTGAGGTCTGGGTGACTTTTAAAAGGTGCAAATCTGATAATTTATCTCTTTTAGTTAAAATACTTCCATAGTTTTTCACTTCATTTAGGAAAGTATCAGATTTCATTATGCGTGCCGGTGCCTCGTCATGTGGCCATGTCTATTTATGGACTATGATTGTTTACTGCTGTCTTTTGTAGTCTACATCTGGCAATACTGAATTTATTTATTTATTTATTTTTTCATTTTACTTAACTTCTTGGTCTATGCCTTTCCTGCTTCTGGCATTTTTCAGTTATAGAAAAAGAGAACAAATGTTTGGTTTCCAGGGAATAGGGATGTTGGAAGTGGAAGAGAATAAGGCTATAAAGAGTTCTAGTCCTATCTTTGTGGTGTTTTCACTTGGGGTGGTGTTTCTACCAGTCTAAAATAGTGATAAATTAAAAAGAACTATATTCCCACATAGGATCCTGTCAGTTTCCTAGTTTTGAGATTATTATGTTGCCATGTAAGATGTAATCTTAGGAAGAAATTGGGTGTAAATAACATGAAACTTCTCTATCTTTGCAAATTCTAGTGAGTCTACAATTATTTCAAGATTAAAAAGTTACAAGTGATATTTATAATAAAGAATCTTTTGAAACTTATTATAAATGAATACTTTGGAAAAATATTATAAAAACAAATTACTAGAACACTGTAATAAATCACTTATACAAAATATAAACCTATTTATTTTTAGAATCAAAGCCACTTCTCTTTATGAATAAGTCTAATCAGAACAAAAATAAAATATAAAGAAAATTATTTCTGAAAGAGTATTTATTATTGACTACAAGTGTATGCATACGCCATTAACATAGAAAATTACTAATATATAATTTGCCTTTCTACAACCTCAACTAAACAAAATGTATCAGTGAAATGTGATTTCATACAACAAATGGTTATTCACACTTTAAAAGTACTTTGTTTATAAATATTTAAAGATTTTTGAAGTGATAATTACATGCACAGTTTGTTCTTTCTTTCATCTAGAGTGGGTTTTATTCACAATCATGCATGAAGTGATGACCATTTGTACTATTTCTAGATTTAGTTTTAATGAGATTCATTGTGTAGAAACCAGTCTCCAGATTTGTATTGTTAGAAATGGAACAAGAGCCTCTAAAGTCATTTTACCTAAATCACTTTATACTTTTTAGCTGGTCTCTAAAAATGAAACATCTGATGAGATACTTTCAAGATTTATGTTCAAAGTTCCTTCAATAATAATTTCTATCCATTTATCTTTATTATTAAATTTGAATTTTCTTTCAGGGATAATGTTTTTCTTATCCACAAATTTCCTATAAGTAGAACTATTTGGGGTATAAAAATTTTAAATTCCAAATCTTCAATGAAATGTTTGGTGATAACCTTTTGCAGATGTGCAGTAAAAACCTTAAGACCCACTTCACTGGTAATTGTTTAGTTATTAACATATCATAAAATCTATGAAAACTAGGCTGCATAAAGCCTCAAAATTCTGTTTTCTGCCACTGAAAAGCTTGTGTTAACTTGTTTTATTTCTTCTGTACCTAGAAATATTACAGTAATTAAACAAATAAAAAGTTTCATATAAACAAGCAACTTTGGATATCACTGAACATTTTGAAAAATTTAGACTAAACGTCTTTATCATCAAGTGAAACTTTAAAAGTTTGTTTAATAATTAAAATGCCTTGAACGTATTTTTTTCTCTCCATAATCATTACGCCTCTTCTTGCAATAATGTGAGTTCATGACCAAATTCCATGTTTTCACTTGATAAGTAAAATAATCTTGAATACAATATATTAGCATTTACTTAATACACAAATACACTCCATTAAGCACTCTATTTTTTAGATGTTATTAAACTTTAATTTAGTAGATGTAGAGGAAAGAGATTATCCTCTGTAACATGACTGGGCCTTATTCAGTCAGTTGAAAGCCTTAAGAGAAAACACTGCGGTATTCTGAGGAAGAAGATATTTAGCCTTCGAATCCAGATTGCAACATCAACTCTTCCTTATATTTCTCAACTATTGATTCTGTTACTCTGTATTCATGATGCACTGGGATTATTTAACCTTACAGAAGAGGTGACAGGCAATTTGGAAGGGACTCACAGGGCTTTTAAGGCTTTTAAGCCATAGGCGATGTTCAATTTTTAGAATAGATAGTGGTTACATTCACAACTAATATAACCACTTTAAAATACACACTTCATATATATTCTTGCAGCATTAATATATATTGCACAAGTAAAAATAAAATTAAAATAAAATTTCCAGATTAATACATAGTATATAATTTATAAACAAACGTATTTATTTCATTAATGAGATGGTACCAATTTTAGTTTTTGCTCTATATTTATGTAAAACATGTGAAATTCTAAAGAATCTCAGGCATAACATTTTTCCCACATGTCCTCACTTTTTCTTTTCTTTTCTTTTCTTTTCTTTTCTTTTCTTTTCTTTTCTTTTCTTTTCTTTTCTTGCCTCTCTCCCTCTCTCCTGCCATCCCTGCTTACCAACCCCTCCCCATTTCTTTCTTTCTTTTCTTTATCCCTCCATTCCTTCTATTTCTTTTTTGTTCTTAATATGGCAAGCATTTCTTCAAGGATGAGTTTTAGGACACCATGATATATGAAATAAAAATAGCTTAACTTCCATATTCTTCAATATACTTTAGTCCAAGTAATATTTGAACAGTCTCTTACATATATTTTACTATATATTTTTTTTTCCTTTTTTCAACTAAAACATACTCAATTCAGTTCATCAGTCCCTCTAGGCCTTGCATTGAGCTAGAGAGCAAGGTGTTCTTTATTAGCCAATCTTTTTATCTTCCAGATATCAGTCTGGAAGATAAGACAGCTTGAGTGGAGCTCCTATGGTGTATCTAATTCAGGAACATTCAGAAACATAGAACTGGGAAGAGGTGATCTGTTGTGTAATCATACCATATGAGCAGGTTCTTCGTACACAGGCTAGCAAAAGACCTTTTGCATAAACACAGGGCTAAACTAGAGGCGTGGTGTAAATCTCTTTATCTGCACCATTAATGGCCCAAGATCATTAAAAGAAAGAAGAAAATCGTTGTCAGTAGAGACTGGGTGCCATTCTCATCCATGGTTAAACTCTCGCCCCAAATTAATGAGAACACCAATTAATGAAAACCCATTTAGAGAATTTCCACCTGAAAGATGTCAAGTTTGAAAATTCTTTGGTCTTCTGGAAGTATCTAATGTAGATTTCTCTGTTTGTAGGTTAGGTGATGTTTAAATAACAATGTTCCACCTGCAAATATGGTGATCAATTTGATGCAGTTTACTTTTTAACTATCAGTGATTTGGGGTTGTCATAGGAAGTTTGTGACTTCTAATTCAGATTTTTAAAATAATTTCAAGAACTCAAAAAAATCAAAAAAGAAATAACTCACTATTACAAAAAATATACATATATTTGCAATAATTGTGCTCTGGTAATCACAAACTCTTTATATTCTGTAAAAAATGTATTTCTACTAGGTACTTGCTTTGTTTCCTGTACAATTTAAAATGAGTCAAACAAATAAACTGCTGAAGTATTTGGTTTGTTTTCTCTATGCAAAATTTAGGAACTAAAACTTTGTGATGACCAATACATAATGTTCTGGGCTTTGTTACACTGAACAGTCTAATGCATGTGTGGTTTCAAATTTTTTTAAATAAACTTCCTTTAAACACTTTAAGTTTGCCTGTGAAATCCATTTATGAACTGAGCTGTTTGGCCAATGACTAGACATCAAGGAATGCATTAGGGGATTGTTTTCATTTGCTTCAGTGAAAATTCAGCCACATTCTTTATATAGGGTTGAACTGTTTTCCATTTCCAATTCCCAGTCACTCCACATTGGACTTTAAAAGAGAGATGTTTGTATAAGTGATAACATGTAAATACCTCAAAAAAGGTAATGTATTCTTCTAGATTCTTATTGATGATTCTAAACTTCCTTTTGTATTTTTTTTTATTTCTTTGATTTTTTTTCAAAAAAGTCTATGAGGTAGAAAATAGATGTCTGTACTCAAAGTGTATTCCACCAATTGGAATAAAGTAACCTTTAAAATTTAGGTATAACACCTGTTTAACTATCTTCAAACCAGTTTAAACAGTATTCCAATTTTATGGAATTATAATATACTCTCCATATATGTGTCCAGACATACATACATGTATCCAGACAATACTCATATACTCTTATAACACTAATGGGAGACAAAAATAAAAACAATGAGAAACTGTATTCTATTTCAATTTTCTTCTTAATAGCAAAAGTAGCAGAATGGGATAAAGTACAAAATCTAATTCCAAGTTCAATTATTACAAATGTCCTTCTATAATTTACAGAAACAAAAATAATATTTTAAGCCTTTTGGACAAATCATTATGATTCCAAATGGCTAACCCTGATTATGCTAATGACATTACCACGCTGTCTACACATGATCATTTGTCATAAATGCATTTATGCTAAAATGCATAGATAATTTAATGTTGAAAATACCCTCCCTGTCTTGATGAATTTATTAAATACATCATTTATAAATAATAATATAGATTCTACTTGATTTACAATTAGTTTATGTCCTAATAAACATATTATACATTGAAAATATTTTAAGTCAAAAGTCATTTAATACACTTAACCATCCAAACATCCTAGCTGAGCCCAACCTACTTTAAAACATGCCCAGAACATCGACCTTAGCTTACAGTTGGACAAAACCATCTAATACAGACCCCTGTACTTTGACTCTTCATCCTCCCCTCCCCAAGCCCATGGCAACCATTGTTCTTTTTTGCACTCTCCATAGTTTGCGTTTCAACAATATGCTGTCTTTGAAATCACACAATATGGAGCCATTTCAGATTGCTTTTTTCATTTAGCAATATGTATTTAAATTTCTTCCATGCTTTTTTGTGTCTTAATAGTGTCCTTCTTTATACTTTTGAATAATATTTCGTTGTTTGGGTTTATTTTCACACTTTCCTACTGAAGGACATATTGGTGGCACCCAGCTTTTGGCAACCATGAATACAGATGTTGTACACAGCCTGTGCAAGTCTTTGTGCTGAAACCAGTTTCAGTTCATTAGGGTAAATACCAAGGAGTGCAATCAGTGGGTCACCATCTACATTCTATTATTAATTTCAATTCACTAAAGGCTTAATAGTCTCCTAATTTTCTTATATACAAAAGTTAGCTAAAAAACACATAGGTATTTATTTGGGCCTTCTAATAAGAAGTCACTTCATATCAAATTATCAAGAAGAATGTGTTACAGGGTATTCCATATAACGTTTATTACTTTGATTTAGTTAACATTTGTGGAAAAGCATAATGAATTAAAGTAACATTTTACATATAATGAAGTGATTAAAACAGAAAGGAAAACATTCACAACCAGTTCTTGCATTCTTAGCATATTCAAATGTATGTAAAAGTTCAGTCATCTGATTTTTTCTCTTAGAATGGATAAACCTAGAATCAGGAAGTTGGATTATTTGTCCTAGATAATGCTACAGTTCTCTCTATCTAACAACGGGCACATTTTCTTTGTAGGTCATAATATTTACAACTGTGAAGGGAGGCAAATTTTGCTTTATTATTTTCTCTTAGTTCTCCCCCTATACACACAAAGAGCTTTTAAACTACAATGGCAATGAGTATATCCCAAGTGCGCAATTTTTTCCTCTGTAGAAGTTTAGGGTAGGGCTGCAAGTGATTTCATAATGCACAATTCCAGAATCAAAACCATATGGCTATACTCTGCTTTCACAAACAGATAACGTTATCTCTATACAGCAGTAGCAGTGCGTGTGTATTTACAAACTCACACAGTAGTCAATACACCAAGTGTCTTTGCCCTCTGTCACAGAAAACTGTAACCGTGTAGCTACTTGGAAATAATGTGTGACATTCTTTTGTAATTTTTGCTGATAGATGAAGAAGTAGAATTGCGAAAATAGAGCAGTTTTAGGAATTAAAAACTGTGTTTCAAATGCGAAGTGTACTCATAGCAGTTGGCGTTATACCAATGTTTTTCTACAAATGAATAAACATACCATGTCTAAGAATGTTTCTTTAGCAATACCCTGCAATTTACATTTTCTTAAATGCTCAGCCAAAGTTTCTCTACTACTTCAGTAGTTAAACATGCTTCTTTAGGAATAACAAATGCCGCTACGCTCTTTCACAACTTATAATTTACAACAGCATTTCAATTCAGAGATGCTCGAATAAACAATCTCTAATGTCAGAAATATTTGTTAAAATAATTTCAATTTTAGCTCAGAAAAGAAAAAGCTGTTCTAAGGAAAAGTAAAGGGAAGTTCTGATACCCATGAGTGTAGTTAGGCAAGAATTCCTGGAAAAGACTCAGCCCTGGTCTGACTCACCCACTGATTCCAGCTTCCCTGATCTCACCTGCAAAAGAGAAATGACAACTTCCATCCGGCATTGGCTGTGATAAATGCGAAATACAAAGTAGGAATTTCTTCCAACAACATGAGATTCTTTTTTTTTTTTTCTATATAGCCTGTTCAATACCAAAGGCAAGTCATAGATATGGGGAAAGATGATCTGACTGACTGCTCCATGAAAGGAAAAAGATAAAAAAAAAACAATTTTTCCCTAAAATACATTGTGCGATTATAAAATGTTATACTTCCAAATTAAATGGGACAATGAAGAATTTACCCAATAGATATATTTTAATAAAGACATCAAACATCAAAAGCTCATATTATTTATCAAAAAAGTTTTTTACTTTTTTCGAGGACATCAATAGTATAGCAATGGATTGGATGCAATCAAGAGTCTTTTGACCCTTGTTGGATTTGTTTACAGCAACAGTTACATGTTTGGAAAATGAATTGCTGATGAATAAGAGAGTACTAAGAAAAATTTTTGCCTAGTTAATAGTAAGCTATGCTTGGAAATCTTAAAATCATACATCACTAGTAACATCATGCTATTGTGTGTTTGATATGCCGTTCAACACTAAAAAGAAAACAAATATTTGGAAATAAAACCTTTAATCAAAAATAATCCTATGAATTTTGCATTATTTTCTTGTGTGCATCTATGCATTTGTAGAAAACCTCTGATTTTAGATGGTCAAAATATTTTGAATGGTAATTTGATGATTTAATTGTAAAAGGTTCTAAAACATATGGTTAACATTTCCCAGTTCCATTACAATCCCAGTGTGTTTTCAAATAATGGGAAAAACCTTAAAAAAGGAAAGAAAACAGACCAAAACATTTCAACAAACTCAAAAGCAGCAGGATTTGCCCCTCCCTGGTGTATAATTGACCTAAATCACAGGATTTCTGTACGAGCACATATTTTCTTTTTGTCAATGTGTTAAGCATCATCCATTAGGCACAATAACACCCTATAATTTTCCTCAATTTTTTTTACATAATTGAATAGTGAATTGGAATAATAAAAAAACAAAACAAACAAACAAACAAAAAAACAGCATTCTAAACGCACTTGGAAGGAAGAAGCTAACAACCAGCACCAATCAGATTTGTTTATTTGGTTGCTTTTTTTTTTTTTTTTTAAAGACCAATTAAAGAAAGGGATGGACTAGATAAGAAATCTTCATTTCTCAATTTTTCATTTTAGTCACTTGAGTTGAAGGTACATTTATGTAGAATTTAAATTGTGTATTTGAAAATATAGTATTAAAAACTTGCTTTCTTTTATTTGACTTACAAGGGTAATCATTATGATTCTAATTACACATACCATATAATTTCCCTTCAATGACAAATCCACTCAAATTTAAAATATCCAGACTCCATGAATAATATTAAATGTTGTATTATTTTTCATAATTTTGAATGAAATGTGTTTATTTTACTTTGCATGTGTGAGATGAACAATTCTTTGTCTCTGACACATTTCCTTAGAGATGACTGTTAGCTAGACACAGAATATCCCACCTAATAGCCTTTGGTTTCTTAAAGCTTAAACAAGTATTTACTGACAGTCCCTTTAATTTGGGTGAATGATTTCATTCTTCTATTTCCAAGTTAATTTTTTGTCATCTTTAATTTGTCACTTTTCTTCATTTCCTTATTTCTAGTCAGAGGTCAAGTCCTGTCAGGGTTCCCAATTGAAAGGCTTATGACTGCCTTTGAGATCTCTCTGTTATCACTCTAGTCTAGAATCTCATCCCGCTATATCTAGAATACCCCCTACAGTGTACAAGATCCTTTGTCTAACATATTCTTGGAAACAACTGGAAATCTCCTGCCCCCCGGACAAATACTTCATTTAGCGTAACTCCAGTGATTAAGCCAAATAGTAGTGAAATATACCATCTTTTCTTTTTTTTTTTTTGGAAGACTAAGATGATTGTATCTGCTTTATGATCCTTCTTTAAATTTTAACATCATGCAGAGTGAATATAATGAATTTGCATTTAGGATCTGACATGGCAACTTTGTCTTTTTTAAATAATTTTATTAAATCATAATTGTGTACATCGGTGCAATCATGGGACACAATGTGCTTACTTCATATACAATCAGAAATATTTTGATCATACTGTTAGAAATAGCCTTCATGGTATTTTCTTAATCACTATATGAAGACATATTCTACATTTAATAAGTTTCACCAGTACCCTGCTAAGATGCACCATAGGTATGATCCCACTAATCACCCTCCCTCCACCCATCCTCCCCCACCCCTCCCCTCCCTTTCCCTTTTCCCTGTATTCTTGTGCTATAATTGTGTGTTTTAGCCTTCATATGAAACCTATAAATTAGCTTCATGTTAGGCTGTGTACATTGGATACTTTTTCTTCTCTTCTTGAGATACTTTGCTAAGAAGAATAT
>CAUYON010087407.1:0-11051 GCA_963573935.1 Arctocebus calabarensis
GTAGTCCCAGCTACTAGGGAGACTGAGGCGAGAGAATCGCTTAAGCCCAAGAGCTGGAGGTTGCTGTGAGCAGTGTGACGCCACGGCACTCTACCCAGGGCGATAAAGTGAGACTCTGTCTCTACAAAAAAAAAAAAAAAAAAAAGATTAACTTATGCCATTAAGTATGGTCTGCCGAGACCCCGGTGTTTGGAAACAGATGGCTTCAATTCTTTGTCAAGTTTTTAAACCTATGGAGATCCAGTTTCCTTATTTGTGAAAAGGGTTATTAAATGATGATTAAGGGAAAGAAAGTTAAAATCAGGATTCATACATTATCTGTAATATGTTAATGAGGTAACCAGTAGGATATTTTAAGCAGTTCAAAGGAGAATTCAAAGAACATTAGGCAGCACCCTTAGCTCAGTGGGTGGGGCATTGGCCACATACACCAAAGCTGGTGGGTTCGAACTTGGCCCAGACCAGCTAAAAAATAACAATGACAACTGCAACAAAAAAAATAGTCCAGCGTTGTGGTGGATGCCTGTAGTCCCAGCTGCTTGGGAGGCCGGGGCAAGAGAATCACTTAAGCCCAAGAATTTGAGGTTTCTGTGAGCTGTGGTGCCACAGCAATCTACCCAGGGTAACAGCTTGAGATTCTGTCTTTTTTTTTTTTTTTGGAGACAGAGCCTCAAGCTGTCACCCTGGAGAGAGTGCCGTGGGCTCAAGTGAGTCTCCTGCCTCTGCCTCCCAAGTAGCTGGGACTACAGGCACCCGCCACAATGCCTGGCCTTTTTTGGTTGTAGCCACCATTGTTGTTTGGCGGGCCCAGGCTGGATTTGAACCCGCCAGCTCAGGCATACATGGCTGGCGCCTTGGCCCATTGAGCCACAGGTGCTGAGCCAAAAAAAGAACATTCTTTTTTTTTTTTGAGACAGAGCCTCAAGCTGTCACCCTGGATAGAGTGCTGTGGCATCACAGCTCACAGCAACCTCCGATTCCTGGGCTTAAGTGAGTCTCCTGCCTCCGCCTCCCAAGTAGCTGGGACTACAGGCGCCCGCCACAATGCCCGGCCATTTTTTGGTTGCAGGCGTCATTGTTGTTTGGTGAGCCTGGGCTGGATTCGTACCCGCCAGCTCAGGAGTACATGGCTGGCGCCTTAGCCCGTTGAGCCACAGGCGCGGAGCCAAAAAAGAACATTCTTATGTGAGGTCATCAGAAATGCTAAAGTGAGTTTTCAAATGGGTGGAAGACTACTCCATAGGCTGATAATCATTTGCTTTCTACCAGGCAAAATTCATCTGGTTTTTTTGAGACAGTTTCATTTTGTAGCCCTTGGTAGAGTGCCATGGCCTTGTAGCTCACAACAACCTCTTAACCCTTGGGCTTAAGTGATTCTTTTGCCACAGGCTCCCGCCATAATGCCCGGCTGTTTTTAGAGATGAGGTCTTGCTCTGGCTCAGGCTGGTCTAGAACCTATGAGCTCAGGTAATCCACCCGTCTTGATCTCCCAAGTGCTGGGATTACATGTGTGAGCCACTGCGCCTGGCCTTTTCTTTTTTTGAGACAGAGTCTCACTCTGTCACCCTGGATAGAGTGCTGTGGCATCATAGCTCACAGCAACTTCAAACTCTTGGGTTTGAGCAATCCTCTTGCCTCAGCCTCCCTAGTAGCTGGGACTATAAGTATGCTCCACTATGCTCAGGTAGTTTTTCTATTTTTAGTAGTGACAGGATCTTGCCCTTGCTCAGGTTGTTCTCAAACTCCTGCCCTCAAATGATCCTCAACATTGGCCTCCCAAAGTGCTAGGATTACAAGTGTGCGCCATTACACCTGGCCTAATTTTTTTTTTCTTACCCAAAGTTAGTGTTTATAAAAATTAGAGTTAGGCTAGGTTTTGTGGCTCACACCTATAATACTAGCACTCTGGGAGGCTGAGGTAGATACATTGCTTCAGCTCAAGAGTTCAAGACCAGCCTGAGAAAGAATGAGACCCCATCTCTACTAAAAATAGAAAAATTAGCTGGGCATAGTGGTGCACCCCTGTAGTCTCAGTTACTTGGGAGGCTGAGGCAAGAGAATCACTTGAGCTTAGGAGTTTGAGGTTGCTGTGAGCTATCATGACACCTTGGCAATAGAGTTTATGTTATAAAAATAAAAGCTAGCATTAAAATGAAAGTAGTTTGGGGCGGTACCTGTGGCTCAAAGGAGTAAGGCACTGGCCCCATATGCCAGAGGTGGCGGGTTCAAACCCAGCCCTGGCCAAAAGCTGCAAAAAAAAATGAAAGTAGTTTTGAGGATATAAGGATTATTTTATTTTTTTTGTTTGTTTGTTTGTTTTTGTTTTTTGTTTTGTAGAGACAGAGTCTTACTTTATCGCCCTCGGTAGAGTGCCGTGGAATCACACAGCTCACAGCAACCTCCCACTCCTGGGAGGAGGCAGTTCTCTTGCCTCAGCCTCCCCAGTAGCTGGGACTACAGGTGCCCGCCACAACGCCCGGATATTTTTTGTTTTGAATTGCAGTTCGGCCGAGTCTGGGTTTGAACCCGCCACCTTCGGCATATGGGACCAGCACCCTACCCACTGAGCCACAGGCACTGCCCTAAGGATTATTTTATTTTATATTTTTTGTAGAGACAGAATCTCACTTTATCATCCTCGGTGGAATGCTGTGGCATCACACAGCTCACAGCAACCTCCAACTCCTGGGCTTAGGCGATTCTCTTACCTCAGCCTCCCGAGTAGCTGGGACTATAGGTGCCTGCCACAATGCCCAGCTATTTTTTTCTGTTTTGCAGTTCAGCCGGGCTTGAACCTGCCACCTTCAGTATATGGGGCCGGTGCCCTACTGGATGAGCCACAGGCACCACCAATAGGATTTTTTTTTTTTTTGAGACAGTCTCAAGCTGTCACCCTGGATAGAGTGCCGTGGCATCACAGCTCACAGCAACCTCCAATTCCTGGGCTCAAGTGAGTCTCCTGCCTCTGCCTCCCAAGTAGCTGAGATACAGGCGCCCGCCACAACTCCCAGCCATTTTTTGGTTGCAGCCGTCATTGTTGTTTGGCAGACCTGAGCTGAATTCGAACCCGCCAGCTCAGGTGTACGTGACTGGCGCCTTAGCCCATTGAGCCACAGGCACCGAGCCATAAGACTAAGACCTTTTAAAACTAGCATTAGAGCCTCAGCACCTGTGGCTCAACAGGCTAAGGCACCATTCATATAACCTGAGCTGGCGGGTTCGAATCCAGCCTGGACCCACCAAACAACAATGGTGACTACAACCAAAAAATGGCAGGGCGTTGTGGCAGGCGCCTGTAGTCCCAGCTACTTGGGAGGCAGAGGCAGGAGACTCGCTTGAGCCCAGGACTTGGAGGTTGCTGTGAACTGTGATGTGACGGCACTCTATCCAGGGTGACAGCTTGAGGCTCTGTCTCAAAAAGAAAGAAAGAAAGAAATTACAGTGCTCAACATACTAGTGAGATAATGCCTTTAAACTGGAAACTGGGAACCATGGTCTTTTTTTTTTTTTTTTTGAGACAGAGCCTCAAGCTGTCACCCTGGATAGAGTGCTGTAGCATAGCTCATAGCAACCTCCAATTCCTGGGCTCAAGCGAGTCGCTTGCCTCCGCCTCCCAAGTAGCTGGGACCACAGGTGCCCACCACAAGGCCCGGACATTTTTTGGTTACAGCCGTAATTGTCGTTTGGCGAGCCTGGGCTGGATTCAAACCCGCCAGCTCAGGTGTACGTGGCTGGCGCCTTAGCCCGCTGAGCCACAGGCGCCAAGCCGGAACCATGGTCTTTTTGTGATGTTGATCAGGCCCCTTCTCCATAGTCCTCCCTCACTACATCTGTTAAAGAAACACAATATCTGGATTTCAGATCAATATAATAAAACTAAATAAGTAAAAGACAGCAAATTAGCTCAAGATTTTCCAAATTCTGTTCTTTTGACTATCAGTTTCATGATCTGTTTTACCCATCGTGGTCCCAATACTGTAAATAAAGTAAATATTTTTCTTAAAAAAAATTTAATCTTGTTATTGTATATATAATAAAAAGTATTTAGACATCTTTAAGTGTGGTATTTAGTGGCTTTAAGTATATTCACACTGTTGTGCAACCAACACTATCCATTTTCAGAACCTTTTTATCTCCCTAAATAGAAACTCTGTCCCCCTTAAACCATAATTCTTTATTTTTCCCTCTCCCAACCCTGGTAACTTCTATTCTACCTTCTACCCTTATGAATTTGCCTATATTTGCTAGGTACCTCATATAAGTGGAATTAAATGGTATTTGTCCTTTTGTGTTTGGCTTATTTTATTTAGCACAAGTCATCCTTATTCACCCATGAGATAACATTAACAGAATTTCATTCTTTTTTTTTTTGAGACAGAGTCTCACTATGTCACCCTCTATAGAGTGTCATAGCGTCACATATCACAGCAACCTCACACTGTTGGGCTTAAGCGATTCTCTTGCCTCAGCCTCCCAAGTAGTTGGGACTACAGGCACTCACCATAATGCCTGGCTATTTTTTTGTTGTAGTTGTCGTTGTTTGGTAGGCCCGGGCTGGGTTCAATCCTTCCAGCTCCAGTGTATGTGACAGGCACCCTAGCCACTGAGCTACAGACGCCAAGTCAATTTTATTCTTTTTTAAGACTAAATAATATTCCTGTGTATGTGTATGCAACACATTTTTTTCTTTTTATCCATTTGTCTATTGATGGATATTTGGGTAGTTTCCATCTTTTGGCTATTGTGAATAATGCTACAACAGTTGTAAAATAACTCCAAGACCATAAAAGAAGTATCTATACATTGATGTACATGTCCCTTATCTGAAATGCTTGGGACTAGAAGTGTTCCAGGTTTTGGATTTTTTCCTATTTTGGAATATTTGCATACATATAATGAGATATCTTGGGGATGGGACCCAAGTTAGCATGAAATTCTTTTATATTTCATATGCAACCTATGTACATAGCCTAAATGTAAATTTATGGCATGCTTTGTTCATGACAAAAATTTTTGACTATGTGGTCAGGTATGCACTTTTCTTCTTGCGGTGGTAGAATGTTTCCGATTTTGGAGCACCTTTGATTTTTGAATCAGGCATGCTCAACTTGTATCTGTTTGAATTCCTACTTTCAATTCTTTTGAGTGTTTACCTTCATTACTACTCTTGTTTGAGTTTTTTTGTTCATATTGTAGATTTGGGGGGGATTTTTTTCCTTTAGTTTTCTATATGAATTTAAGAAATAATCTTTTCTGGTTCCAGTCAAGGGCTATCATTATTTTTATTGGATTGTATAAAGCTTACATGTTTTCTTTCTTTCTTTCTTTTTTTGCTTGTTTGTTGCCCTCAGTAGAGTGCTGTTGCATCATAGCTCACAGCAACCTCAAACTCTTGGGCTTAAGCAGTTCTCTTGCCTCAGCCTCCCACATAGCTGGGACTACAGGTGACCCCTACAATGCTCGGCTATTTTTTAGGAACTGGCTCTCCCTCTTGCTCAGGTTGGTCTTTGAACTCCTGAGTTCAAGCAATCCACCCATCTCAGCCTCCCAAGTGCTCCTGGTGCTTACACATTTTCTTGGTTAACCCTTTATCATGTTAAAAATTTCTGTTAATGGGCTTGGCGCCTGTGGCTCAAGCAACTAAGGCACCAGCCACATACACCTGAGCTTGTCCACCAAACAACAATGACGGCTGCAACCAAAAAAATAGCCGGACATTGTGGTAGGCACCTGTAGTCCCAGCTACTTGGGAGGCAGAGGCAGGAAAATCGCTTGAGCCCAGGACTTGGAGGTTGCTGTGAGCTGTGATGCCATGGCACTCTACCCAGGGCTACAGCTTGAGGCTCTGTCTCAAGAAAAAAGGGGGGGGAGTGCAGTGCCTGCCAAAGGGTAGGGCGCCAGCCCCATATGCCGGAGGTGGCGGGTTCAAACCCAGCTCCGGCCAAAGACTGCAAACTCCCCTCCCCCTCAAAACAAAAAACTTTCTATTAATGAATGTGATACGGATTTATTTGTTTAGGTCATTTCTTATGTTCTTTAGATGAATTTAAATTTTTTCTCAGATCTAGTACATTTCTTCTTAAGTTTATTCCTAGGTATTTTATCTCTTTGGATGCTATTTTGATGAGGTCTAGTTTATGTATGTGAAACTTAACAGTTGGAGGTGTATATTGTTAATTTTGTCAGTAGGGGGCAGCTTGTTATCTATTGCTGAACTTTCTTGGCTGATGAAAATATTAACTTATGGAAGGAAAAAACCCTAGCACTTCCCTTCTAATTTTGGGCATAGGTTTTCCCCTAAGCTGACCACAGAAAACCTCAGGTCCAACCTCAGTTGGACCCTGTTTTGATCACATATACCTCCCTTATGATTTAATTCCACAGCAAGAAGACAGTTTTGTGGTAGGCACAGCCGAGGGGACAGTATTTCATTTTCAGCTGGTCCCTATGACTTCGAACAGCAGTGAGAAGCAGTGGGTGCGGACAAAACCATTCCAGCATCATACTCATGATGTGCGTGCTGTGGCCCACAGCCCGACAGCTCTGATCTCTGGAGGTGAGTTCCACTCCTGGTAAGGCTGCCTCTGTTCTGTCCATCTCTATTTCCATTCTGCATACCTTCTCCCCTTCTCTCTGCCCCAGGCACTGACACCCATTTAGTCATTCGTCCTCTCATGGAGAAGATTGAGGTAAAGAACTATGATGCTGCTCTCCGAAAAATCACCTTTCCCCATGTAAGTATCATCCCCCATCTCCCATCCCCCTGTCAGCCCCTCATCCCCTATCCCACTGTCCCTCTGTCCCAGGAGACACTGAACAGAACACAGGTCATGGTTGGGCACTGTGGCTCATGCCTAGAACTGTAGCATTTTGGGAGGCCAAGGTGGGTGTATTGCCTGAGCTCAGGAGTTCAAGACCACCTGAGCAACAGTGAGACTTCATCTCTACTAAAAATAGAAAAACTAGCCAGGCACTGTGACAGGTACCTGTAGTCCCAGCTACTCAGAAGGCTGAGGCAAGAGGATCACTTGAACCCAGGAGTTTGAGGTTCCTGCAAGCTGTGATGCCATGACACTCTCGCCTAGGCCAACAGAATGAGCTGCTGTCTCAAAAAAAAACCCCAAACAAAAACCACAGCTCATACTTCCTGGGCAAATTTATAAAACTTTCTGTAGCTACTGTCTTCCTTCTGTTTACAAGGCAAACCTCATGCAAAGACATTTCTGGGGGTATGAGATTTGCAACAACATCCTGAGTTTAGTCTCCAGAAAAATCATTCCTTTCTCCACATGGTTGTGATTTATGTGAAGTTTATTTGGTTTTAAGGGTGAATTCTGTTGTTCTGGGTGGAAGCAGGAAAATCCAGGCATCCAATATTTCCTTCTAAGTAAATGGTATCATCTTGCCAAGCTAGTAACCTTGTCCCCTACCCTTGCTTCCACATTCCATTCAACCAGTAAATCTGATTGAACCTGTCTCCTTGTTATCTTGTATATATTTATTCACCAATGAGATCAACAGCTTTATTGAGGTATATTATATAAAAATTGTGCATATTTAATGTATATAATTTGATCAGATTGGACATAACTCCTAATTATTTCTGGAATTGAGTTTTGTTTTGTTTTTTTTGTCTGTACTGCCATTGTCTTTTTTTTGTTTTGTTGTTGTTGTTTATTTTTTCCTGAGACAGGGTCTCGCCTTGTTGCCCTGGCTAGAGTTCAGTGGCATCATCATAGCTCACCACAACCTCAGACTCCTGGGCTCAAGCTGTCCTCTGCCTCAGCTTCCTAAGTAGCTAGGACAAATTTGCCAGGCGTGTGCTACCATGCCTAGGTCATTTAAAAAATTTTTAATTTATGTTTATTTTTTATAGAGATGAGATGCTATGTTGCTTAAAGCAGTTATTGAACTCCTGGCCTCAAGCAGTCCTCCATCTCAGCCTCCCAAAATGCTAGGATTACAGGTGTGAGCCACCATGCCTGGCTGTTGCTTTTTTAGATGGGATCTTACTATATTGCCCAGGCTGAACTTCTTGGCTCAAGGGATCCTCTCACCTCAGCCTCCTGAGTAGCTGATACTACAGGGGTGCACTACTCTGCTGGCTTCATTGTCCTAGTTGGATCAACGTTTTTTCTCATCTGAATTCCTTTATAGTAGTTTCTTAATGATCTTTATTTCCATTTGTATCATTCCAGCCTATTCTCCTTTGATCTATTTAGAAAGTAATTTTATCACACTTCATGCTTCAAAGCCTCTGAGCATCCTGTCCCTGTGGTGTACACTGGTTCCTTAGTGTGCCTTGTAGAGCCTGTCTCATTCTGGCCCTGCCCCTTTAGCTGCTTCTCTTACCTCTCCTTTCACACACCTGTAGCATTCCCAGCCACCATTCTGAAATATCTTTTTTTGCTGTTTGA
Organism: Arctocebus calabarensis; assembly: GCA_963573935.1. Taxonomy (NCBI): domain Eukaryota; kingdom Metazoa; phylum Chordata; class Mammalia; order Primates; family Lorisidae; genus Arctocebus; species Arctocebus calabarensis. The sequence continues at coordinate 8,418 of CAUYON010087407.1, forward strand.
CCTTTGAGTTATTTCACATGCCATTGCTCTCCTTAGAACATTCTTCCGCCTGATTAGTCTTCACTAGATAACCTCATCTGGGCTCCTGTCTTTACCCCCTCAAAGCTAGCTATCCTTTTTGCTTTTTTTCATTGCATACACTGTTTGGCCATGTTAAAATACTGAAGTATAATTGCATATTAAATTTTGTATTGCCTTTTAGACTAGAAGCTTCTTGAGAGCAGTAGCTTTGTTTTTATTTAACATTTTCGTATTCTTAGATCCTAGGATAGTGCCTGCTATATAGTAGTACTTTGGAGATATTTGTCAAGGAAATGGATTTTAACATGAAAAAATGTACTAAGATGTTGTTGTGTATCTAGAAGTGAGTCAATAAATGACCCTGGCTTACTTTCAACTTTTCAATTCTTGGATATAGCGACGTCTCATTTCCTGTTCAAAAAAAAAGCAGCTTCTCCTCTTCCAGTTTGCCCATCACTTGGAACTTTGGCGACTAGGATCCACAGTTGCAACAGGTAATGTGGGAGAAAGTATTTTCCAATAAGAAGACTGGAGAGAGAAGCGAAAAGTCAGAATTGCAGTAAAAATTCTGCTTATAAGCTGGGCACAGTGCCTCATGCCTGTAACCCTAGTACTATGGGAGGCTAAAGAGGGCATATCTCTTGAGCTCAAGAGTTGGAGATCAGCCTGAACAAAAGATTCCCTCTCTAAAAAAAAAAAAAGGAAAAAATTAGCTAGGTGTTAATGGTGGGTACCTGTAGTCCTAGCCACTTGGGAGGCTGAGCTAGAAGGATCACTTGAGCCCAGAGTTTGATGCCATGACCTTCTAGCCTGGGCAGTAGAGGGCCATGGCATCAAACTAATAAATTCTGCTTATAGAAAAATTAAAGTAACTTATGGTTTTCCCACCCACTAGGTAAAGCAAACAAGTTATTTCTAATATCAGAATCTTTAGCAAGATACTGGATCATCTCAGAAAAGTTTTAGATTCTGTGTGGTATGCTGCAGGATATACTTAAGGTGAGGGATGAAGAATCATGATTTGTCCTAACTTGGCTGAGATGAAAATAGGCTTTTGAAAAGTGACAAGATTTGGCTTGGCACCTGTGGCTCAAGCGGCTAAAGTGCCAGCCACATACACCTGGGCTGGTGGGTTCGAATCCAGCTCGGGCCCACCAAACAACAATGACGGCTACAACCAAAAAAAAAAAAAAAATTCGGGTGTTGTGGCAGGTACCTATAGTCCTAGCTACTTGGGAGGCGGAGGCAAGAGAATCGCTTGAGCCCAGGAGTTGGAGGTAGCTGTAAGCTGTGATGCCACTGGCACTCTACCTAGGGGGACAGCTTGAGCCTCTGTCTCATAAAAAAAAAAAAAAGAAAAGAAAAGTGACAAGATTTGATGATGGGTGGTGATGATTCTACATGAAAAAGATCATGGTCCGGCGCCTATGGCTCAACAGGCTAAGGCACCAGCCACATACACCTGAGCTGCTGGGTTCGAATCCAGCCCGGCCCGCCAAACAACAATGATGGCTACAACTAAAAAATGGCCGGGCATTGTGGCGGGCACCTGTAGTCTCAGCTACTTGGGAGGCAGAGGTAAGAGACTCGCTTGAGCCCAGGAATTGGAGGTTGCTCTGAGCTGTGATGCCATGGCACTCTATCCAGGGTGACAGCTTGAGGTTCTGTCTCAAAAAAAAAAAAAAGAAAGAAAAAGAAGGTCACATAGATCTTACTGAGTGACAGCCTAGTGGCATTTTGTGTGACCTGTTAAGGAAATGTTTGGGTCCACTTGTCTGTAGTGGAATAATAGTGAGGCCATACATAAATCATTTCCACCCACTGTGATGTTTCATAAGATAGAAGCTAAGGAAGTACTCAGCTGCTTTCCTTTTCACATTGTGAGCTTACTAAGCCAAGTCATTTTTTCTCATTTCCTATTGGTAGAGATATATTCTACCAAGAAGTTACTTTTTTGAAGAAAAAATGTGTTAATATGGCCCCTTGCCTATGGCTCAAGCCTCTAAGGCATCAGCCACATACACCTGAGCTGGCGGGTTAGAATCCAGCCCAGGCCCATCAAACAACAATGATGGCTGCAACCAAAAAAAAAGCTGGGCGTTGTGAGGGGCGCCTGTAGTCGCAGCTACTTGGGAGGCGGAGGCAGGAGAATCGCTTGAGCCCAGGAGTTGGAGGTTGCTGTGAGCTGTGATGCCATAGCACTCTACCCAGGGTGACAGCTCGAGGCTCTGTCTGAAAAAAAAAAAAGAAAGAAAAGAAAAAATGTGCTAATAATCTTTCTTTGATAAGAAAAAATTTAGTAAAATTTCTTGTTTCAGGCAAGAATGGGGATACCCTTCCACTCTCTAAAAATGCAGATCATTTAGTGCACCTCAAGACAAAGGTAAGAGACGTTTAATTGTGTGTTTGGGCTCGGCACCTGTGGCTCAATGGGCTAAGGCGCCAGCCACGTACACCTGAGCTGGCGGGTTCGAATCCAGCCCAGGCCTGCCGAACAACAATGACAGCTGCAACCAAAAAAATGGCCGGGCGTTGTGGCAGACACCTGTAGTCCCAGCTACTTGGGAGGCGGAGGCAGGAGACTCGCTTGAGTCCAGGAATTGTAGGTTGCTG
>CAUYON010087408.1:0-16861 GCA_963573935.1 Arctocebus calabarensis
AAAAAATGGCCAGGCGTTGTGGCGGGCGCCTGTAGTCCCAGCTACTTGGGAGGCGGAGGCAGGAGACTCGCTTGAGCCCAGGAATTGGAGGTTGCTGTGAGTTGTGATGCCACAGCACTCTATCCAGGGTGACAGCTTGAGGCTCTGTCTCAAAAAAAAAAAAAAAATCATTTAGCATGAAGCTGGTTATCACTTTTAATTCCTGTGATTTACTGAGTATTTTATTTACACTTAGAGAAGTGAGGCAGCAGCACGAGACCAGCACTCAGCACGCGAGGATGGATTCTGACCCAGCACCACGACATTCCAATTGCTCCCCAGTAAGCGAAATGGGAGGGGGAACGTGCCGTGTTGTGAACACAGACAGTAAGAGCTTTGAGCTGTGGCTTCTAACTCGGCTCCCGGAGGACAGACTAACTTTATTTATTTCCTTCCAAACCCTAAAGGAGAAATAAGCAACTTAGGATTTCAGGGCCTGTTCTTTAAGTTTCTATTTAAGCAGGAGGGTCTGGAAAAAATAATTACCTGGTATTGCTTTTCCCAGACTTCACGGAATACCAGTAAGAAGAGAATGTTTAGAATGACATTAATACTATTTACTCTGAACAGCCAAGTTGTTTAACTATATAGACAGATTTATCCAAAGAGTATATATTCCCACACAGGATATTACATAAATATTTTAGAAGGCTATGTCAAATAATATTTGATTGAAAAATATTGTATTTGGTTCAAAGTCAATTAGTATGCCATGGGCTTCCAGATCTTAATGTTTACTTGCCCCAAATTAGAAGAATAATTCTACAAAATTGGCTTCAGCTCTACAGTGCAAGGGCAAACTTAGGAGCTCCCGCCTCACCTGCATCAGCTGACATTAGCTGGCTAATTTCTCATGAGGTAAGGGGTACTTTGATCCTCTTAACAACCCACAGGTAGTTGGAAAGAGTTCCGAATTTTTAATGTTAAATTTATATATTTAAAAAAGAACAAATCAATCAATAAATACATATTATTCCACACTTTCATAGAGAGCTAACATCCAATGTGATGTACAAAGCTATTATTAGGTAACTGACAATTATTTTATCAGTATGTATCAGTAAACTATCCCAAAGACTATAATGTGCTGTCTTGTGGCATAATACAAAAATTATTCAACATATAGTTTGAATTTTCAATCAACCTTAGATACTGCGGCATTCTGAATTAAACTGCAGCAGTTGTGATTCGTTTTATTATAAACACTTAATCCAAAAAGATGATTAAAATAATTGAGATAAAGCTTGATTATAAGGATAAATAGCCTTCCCCCCCCAATAACATCTGTGGTAATAATATGTTGTCCCTGAAACCAAATGAGGATGACTCATCATCTGTGAGTAAATGTAATTTTAGTTTTTTTTCCAGTACTGGGGGTAAATTTTTTTTTTTTTTTTTAACTGAATCATCCATCTTCCATCCTTTTGCAACCATAGAGCGAGACGATAAGCTGAGGTCAGGAGTACAATTTCTTGCTATGTTTCAGAACAAAATTAACTGGCCACTTAAGAAATTTACTCATGACCTTGGCCTCAATAGGATCTTGCTATAAATAAGAGTTAACTTGCATGGGACCTCCCACAGATCAGTTAATTTCTCTATTTAGCTGTGATTCTGAAACACAAAGTTATTAAATATTTTCATTTATGTTACCATCTGAACTATAAAGGGCATTTTATTTTTGAGCATTGTTGTAAATTAACAACAAATGAACATTCAAGTATTTAGCCTGGACACTGTGGTTCATTTGCTTTAAGATAAATATTATAGTGAATGACAAGAATGATTTTCAATATCTGCTGTGGCCATGGAGGATCTCTTGGAACAAGAATATTCACTAAAGGAATTAGAAAATAAAACCTGAAATTGGAGTAAGCAGAGAAAAAAGGACTAGAGACACAATTTGTGAGAGATAAACTAAAAGAAAGGAGCTAAAACTGATTAAAAAGAAAAAAGTATCTGAGTATGGTAGCAGGGAGAACGAGAAACAAGAGAGGCAAATAAAGGTATATAAAGTTCTCAGACCGTGGTGGACTAGTGTCCATGTCTTGGTTCCTAACAACAGAAAATAAAATAAAATAAATAAAAACAAAAAATCCCCTCACCCTACAAGGGCCCGCTGCATTGGAGAATTGGTTGATTTTGGAGCTGGGGCAGGGAAAATATGAGTCTGAGGCATCTTGTGGAGCCAGAAAGTGAGGAAACACTCCAAAGACGACAGGGCATGTGAAACGGCACCAGAATGTGGAGAAGTCCCGTGGTCACAGTCGAGTAATTAGAGCAACAGAATAAATGATAACTTACAGGATAAAATACAAATCATCATTAGGTAAGCATCAGAGCAATAACTGCGTGTAGTAAGATCTACCAATGTATTTAATCACGGGGCAAAAGTGTGAGGAGAGACAGGATACTAGCAAAGTCCCCAAGACATTTACCAATTACGAAGGAAAAGCTGCCACTGTTCACTAGAGAAACCTGGCAGACATCACCCCTGATGACATCGCTGGTGAGAAAACACGCTGACATCATGCACTGACGAGGACACAACACTTCTGTGAGATTTTTGCCAAATATGCATAACTTCACTGTAATCGTCAGAAAAGAGAGGCAAAATTTAAACCGAGAGACATTTTACCAAACAAGCTATATTAATCAGAAATGTCAAGGTTATAAAAGAAATAAGAGACCAGGAACAGTCAGGAGACTAAGGCGAATCTACTGAATGCAATGTAAGATGCTGGATAGAATTCTGGATCAGAAAAAAGGGCATCGGGAGAAAAAAACTGGTAAAATTCAACTGAGGTCTGTGATTTAGTTAACCATATGTTAATGTAGCAATGCTAATTTTCAGATTTTGGTTATAATGCTATAGTTAGAAACAGCGTCAATATTTAAGGGAAGCTGGGTGAAGGGTTTAAGTAAACTCTCTACTAATTTTGCAACTTTTCGGTAAGTCTATAATTGTTTAACAATAAAATATAGAAAACAAAACGGTAAACAGCACTGACTCAAACCTGTTCTCTTCTGGTCATCCTGTCTAACTGTTCCCTTCCGACATCTCCCATCCTCCTCACCTTTATTTCTTTCTTATTACTTACAACGATGTAAAATAGCATCTATTTTACCTATTTATTCTATTATCTTACTTCTTCACAAAACTGAGCTCCAAGAGGGCAGGGCATTTGGTCTGTTTTGCCTCCTGCTGTATTCACAGTGTCTGGGACTGTGCCTGGCACATACAGGGATGGACAGTTACATGATTAAACTTCCAAACAGGATAAAGAATAAAAGCTAGAAAAGCAGGTCTAGAGACAGAAAATTTTATTCCCAACCTCTCAAATTCTGAGTTCCCATTTCCTCTTTTGAGAGTATAAAGCGAGCTTTTCATTTATTTACTCATGACATTTATTGAGCAACTGTTATGGACAAGATGCTGACGTAGGCATCGAGGGGATGCAGAGAGTAAGACATGACCTTTTCTAAAGGAGGTTACAGTTAAGTGGGAGAGACAAACATTGAAATAACTAAATGCAAGTCAGAAGAGGATGCAGGCTCACCAGACGGAGGTATAAAGTGCTATAGGTATTTTGCGGGAGAGGCAGACGCAGATTGAGGATTAAAAGGTTTCACAAAAGTTGTTACGATTATCAAGTCCTTAATAAATGTTTATAATTTGGGTAAGCAAAAAGCAAAGGCGGGAGAATGACATACTGAGAAGAGAGAAGTGAGTAAGCGAATCCAAAAGGAAGAAGTGAAAGGCACAGACCTGGTTCTGGTGGGCTGGAGCAGTGAAAGGAAGTTGGCAGAGGACAGATTGGACAGCAGGTTGCTACTGGACCATGAATGGTCTACAATTCCAGTTTGAAGATGCCAAACTTTATGTGGTGGCAACAGAGCACTGAGCTCTGAATATTTCTGAAGAGGAGGGAAGAGCTACTAGAGCACTGCTGTATTATTATTAGACCCACCACAGGATTCTAGCAGGATTCTAGACTGGGTTCATCCTACCTAACTTTTTCTTGGCAGGAATTCTTACAACCTTTTTTCCCTATGTCATGAATTGGAGTCCCCTTGCCAGCCAGTGCTCTTCTTGTACTTAGCATCCAGACCATGGAGAACACTTCCCCCGGAGGTATTCATGAAGTATTTCATGAAGCCACATGCTGACTGCTAAACAACTTCACCAGTCAGAAGCATTTCCGTAGTTTGAACATTATCATTAGAATACCTGTATTGGTCCAATTTCTACCCACTGCCCTCTGGCATATCCCTCTGGCATAAAATGAAACCCCTAGTAATTCTTTTACAGTGTAAGGATGTAACAAGCAAGCGTCTTCTAGCTGGTCTCTCAGCTTCTCTGGGCAGCAGCCGGGGTGATTCTCCCACAACACAGTATAAACCCCATCGTGCCACTCCTCTCTTCTAAATCTTGCGCTGGCACCCCATTTCACATTGTCAACCGTCTACACAGCACACCCCACCCCATCATCTCTGTCCATCTCCTGCTGCCCCCCCTTCATCACACAGTTCTAGCTACTGCGGTCTCATCTCCTTGCTATCTTTGCGACATGCCCGGTGTCCTCCTGCCCAGGGACATTTCCAGGGGCTGCTTTACTGCTTGGAGCTCTCCTTCCATATCCCCATGTCCAGTTCCTTCACCTCCTCCTTGTCTTTGCTCAGTGTTGCCCAGATCACCCTTCACAGTTGTACAACTTTCTCCTGCCACACCCTCACTGATTCTCTCCAACCTCTCAAGCAGCTCTAATCTTTATTTCCCATAGCACTTCCACCTCTCAGCGCTCTAGAGCCTCTGCTATGTTTTATGCTACTGTCTCTCCTCTGACTCCTGCTGGTCTGTGAGCCCTGGGAGGGATGGACCTCTGCCCACTGGTGAAGCCCAGGTGCGTAGGGCAATCAACAGCTGTCACTGAGCAGATACTAGACAAAGATTCAGTCAGTGCTCATGGAACGCTGGTCATTCCAGCCGGCCATCCTCTCCTGTCCTTTGGTCCTCACACTGCTTTGTGCTTTCTGCCCCCATCCACTCTCCTGCTTCTCCCCCACCCCATGCCTGTAGTGCCTTTCTACACCTCTGTTTTGTGGTTATTCTTAGTCCTTGCAATGGATCTTCCTTCCTTACCACTTCTTAGACTAAAATCAGGCTCTTCCCCCAGGAGTTGGATTCCCCTGGAGCCTTTTTTTTTTTTTTTTTTTTTCAGTTTTTGGCGGGGCTGAGTTGGAACCCTCCACCTCCGGCACATGGGGCCGGTGCCCTACTCCTTTGAGCCACAGGTGCCACGCCTCCCCTGGAGCCTTTGCAAGTAGAGGTTGCTTATTCTTCCATATTCCATATCGTTCAGGATCTGGAGGTAGGGCTGGTGTTCTCTTTGCTTTCACTCCCATTTCTTGGTTATTACTCCTCAACCCTTAAGCACAAAGCTCTGCGCTTATGAGGCTGGTACCTCTTCTATTCCTGGTGGCCACCTCCTCCTGACTTCCAGGACACTGTCCCATTTACCATAGCATGGGGCTCCTAGTCTTTCTCTCCACCCCATGGCCTGTCATCATCCTGGATGACTACAATGCTTATGTGAATGGCCAGTTCTAAGCTCCTAGGTCATTAACTGGCTTAATCACAGTGATTTTCATCCACAACCGTACCACTTCAGTTCCCCACGCTCACGGCAAAATCCAAAGTTATCACCATCATCTGTTCCCTTTTTAAAATCTGAAATCTAGACGCATTGCTCTCTCACGATAACCTCCATTACTTTCACTGTGCTGGTTCTTTGATCTTATCAAGATTACCTTTCCCCTGACCTCTTTGAGTTCTCCTTTTCTGGCAGTCTCTTGATTATCTACCTTTTTCTTGATTTAGCTTAGACCCCAAGATCTATCACTTCCTGGGAGCAGCCACTCTAATCTTTGTGCATTTTTGTACTGGTTCACATGGTATAGTTAAAGTAAATTTGAAATTGTGCCCCCCAAACCCCACAAAAAATAAAAACAAACCAACAGGCTAATATCTTACTTTATGTAAAAATGGAAATAATATGAATTCCTTACATTTAAAAAACTTTCAGGAATAAAATAATGTCACAGCTAGAAGGCCCAGTGAACTGTTTTTCTGCTTTTACCACATGGTGGTACCACCTTGGCTGATAAACAGAAGCACCTGCCACCTTTGCTCGGCTGTGTGACTGTCACTGTGTGACTCTCACTGCTATACACGTACAGCGGAACTTCTGTAAGTGACTGTGATGACTAATGTGTTGTTATTTCACAAACTCTGTTATTATAACTGAAAATATTTTTATATCCTGCAACAATATCCCTCAAGCATTCATTAAGCAGTGCTTCTGGCGATAGTGCTGAAAAACACAGCCCCCGAATTAGTAACATTGGAACAGAAGTGAGCTGTGATAAAACCCCATGAAGAAGGCCAAATATCCATTGTGACATCCTGTGTTGTTATCTAGGAGAAAGCACTCTAAAAAATTAGAGCTAATGAAGGAAAAAACACTAAAAAGTAGCAGTGAAATAAAATTACACCACAATGCTATACATTCAGCTCCACTTTACTTCTTATCCGATGGGATACTTAGTGTTGAAGTATGAGTTTTATATCATGAGATCACTTCAGGAATATATCTATTGTGTAAATGTAAATGTCTTTTTAAAATAGAGTATTTCCCCTACCCTTTCCATTACTATATCCTAAGCACACGGTAAACAGTACGTGATTATGAGCATGGACTTGGAGCCAGACTTAGGGGATGTAAATCTCCCAGGCTCCCTCATTTTCTAGTTGTATGGCTGGAGATAAATGTCTTCACCTCTCTGTACATCACTTTCTCATCTGAAAAAGCAGGATGGTAACACCAGCTACCTGAAAGGGCTGGTGTGAAGACTACATGAGCTGATGACACATGTAACACATTTAGAACTCACGCGGCACTAGTTAACTACGGTCATCATCACCACCTCCCATCAACCCTTGATGTTACTTATAAGACTCAATTTGTCTCACTAGCTTAAAAAAATAACATAGCCCTTCATTAATAACATCTAAATTACATGTAGTATGTGCAGTGGTGGCTCAAAGGATAGCAGTGGACTGAAGATATTAGTCCTTCTTTTGCTATTTTCTTTTGAAAATCTGTCAGAAACCTTGCTCATCATAGTTCTGAGATGTGTTTCTAGCGCAAGTCCTGGAGAAGCATTATGATTTGGAACAGAGCCTGCTCAGAAACGGACATTAGTTGAGACAGCAGTAAGGGCCGGCCGAGTGCTTCTTTAGCCGTCTTACCTTCAGTCTGTCTTTGGGCAGTGCGACAACACCTTGCTTAATGATTTCCAGGACCCGTTCCACTGACAGCTCAGCTCCAGCCTGCAGCAACCTTGAGCTAAAGAAGGTGATCACCTGTAAAGGAAAGTGTAATTTTAAAACAAATACATGTGTAAGATGTATTTTCAGTAGATGCCTTTCCCACATGGTAGCCAAACTATCACAATTCCCATTCCAGAGTGACCTGGCTTTTAATTCACTAGCCCTCCCAAACAATCCTTCCTTTTGGGTTTGATGGCCAAATCAGAGCCAACCCCTGAATATTCAGGGCTGATTAATTCACTTTGTGAAGTAAGTAGCCTTCTGAATTCTGCTTTCTTGTGCTTTTGTCCTTGCATTTATATTTCATCTAGACAGCAGTACCCATTAGACGGCAGGAAGAGAAAACTAAGCCTTAATACCTGTCAGTTTTGAGACTTAATACCAGGACTCTCTCTCCAAAAAAAGGGAGTATGGGCTTAATAGGAAGGAATTTGAAGTTAATGGCTAAAATGATGCTTTGAGCATTACCTAGGAATTTCATTTATCCATATTACCCTTATTCCTGATCACCAGGGATAATCAACAGCAACATATAATTACTTTTTTTCATGTTACAGCATAGCCAAACTATGTAGGCAAGACGTAACACTGTCTCTAAAAACTAGCAGAATGTCATCTTTTTTTAAAGCAAACCATTTAAAAAACTACAGTGATAATATATCAAGAATACTGTAAACCTCCTTTTATTTAAGAAGATTACATCTAGGTGTTTACAATCAGACATGCAAAAATATAAAAATACAAGGGGTTTTTAAAAGTTGAACATTTCCTTTCATATGTTTTCTATTTTCTAGGTAAAATATATGAAGTTATAAACAATTCTTCACATTAAAGAAATGTTAAATGTTAAAATGTTCTTTAACATTTTTATGCATTTTCTTTTAGAATTGTTCTTCTAAATTTCGTTTAAGAGTACAATAACTTTAAATTGTTCTAGTGAACAGTATATTACAGAAATACATTTGTTCTGCAAAGGAAGGAGAATTAGTTGGAGCCAGGACCATTAACAAGCATGTGGCTCACAACTCTGTGGCCGTGATTTAATCAAAGGCAGAAGATAGATGGCAATTCTGCTTCGGAGTCCAAATAAATCATTGATTTCCAGGAAAATTATTTCTTTACTTGCTAGTACCACTAGCTCCTTTGCAAGTCACTTATTTTGTCCGTAACAAGTTGGATTTTCTTTTCTTTTCTTTTTTTTTTTTTTTTGAGACAGAGCCTCAAGCTGTCACCCTGGATAGAGTGCTATGGCATCACAGCTCATAGCAACTTCCAATTCCTGGGCTCAAGCGAGTCTCTTGCCTCTGCCTCCTAACTAGCTGGGACTACAGGTGTCTGCCACAACGCCCGGCCATTTTTTGGTTGCAGCTGTCATTATTGTTTGGTGGGCCCGGGCTGGATTTGAACCCACCAACTCAGGTGTATATGGCTGGCGCCTTAGCCCATTGAGCCATAGGCGCCGAGCCAACAAGTTGGATTTTCAATAAGCGGTTTAAGGATCTTGTTTTTCTTAAGTCAGATTTTAAACTTCTTTGGGGAGTCTGAGATTAAAATTTTCTTCGAAAAGTTTAGACACAGCACGTATGCAAATTGATTTTTTTCTTTTTTGAGACAGTCTCACCCTGTTACCCAGGCTAGAGTGCTGTGACAACAGCCTTGCTAACAGTAACCTCAAACTTGTGGGTTCAAGCGATCCTCCTGCCTCAGCCTCCCCAGCAACTGGGACTATAGGTGCTCCCCAAAATGCCTAGCTGATTTTTCAAATTTTTTTTTTTTTTTGAGCCAGAGTCTGACGATGTGGCCCTTGGTAGAGTGCTGTGTTGTTACAGCTCACAGCAACCTCAAACTCTTGGGCTTAAGCAATTCTCTTGCCTCAGCCTCCAAAGTAGCTGGGACTACAGGCACACGCCACAACACCCAGCTATTGTTTTGTTATAGTTGTCATTGTTGTTAGCTGGCCCTAGCCAGGTTCAAACCTGCCAGGCCCAGTGTATGTGGCCAGTGCCCTAACCACTGAGCTATGGGCACTGAGCCTGATTTTTCTATGTTTATAAGAGACTGGGTCTCACTCTTGCTCAGGCTGGTCTTGAACTCCTGAGTTTAAGCTCAGCCTCCCGGAGTGTTAGGACTACAGGTAAGAGCCACCACAGCTGCCGGCAAAAAGACTTTTATTATAGAGTCAATAAATCTTTGAAGAAAGACACAACAGAGATAGGAAAACATACTGCAGCAGATTAAAATCTTAGTTTTAAATATGTAACAAAGATATAAAATACTTTCCCTTTGTGTAAATATCTTTGCAGGTTTCAAACTTAAACATAATTATTCTGAGAAAAAAATTGGTTAACCATAGGAATTGCATTTTTGTTGGAAAAAGTTGAATATTAGCAATTTCATAGGGATTAATCTAATATCTATCTATGCATAAAATTCTCTTCTTTGACTAAAAAATATTTAAAGAATTGAGGCATATCTGTTAAAAACCCATTCTAAGAAAAGAAGTATCAACTGAAAAGTAGGTAGACAGATCTTGCAGACACATGAGGCTTATAGAATGATTTTTTTTCTAATATGCATTTAAAAGCTGAGATTTTGCTGGGCATGGTGGCTCACGCCTGTAACTTGGAGGCTGAGGTGGGTGGATCACTTGAGCTCAGGAGTTCAAGTGCTTGTTCTTGTTCTTGCCTGAGCAAGAGCAAGACCCCGTCTCTATTAAAAAAATGAAAACAAAGGTAAGAGGATCACTGGAGCTCAAGAGTTTGAAGTTGCTATAAGCCACGATGCCACGGCCCTCTACCCAGGGTGACAGAATGAGAATCTGTCTCAAAAAAACAAACAAACAAAAAAAGCTGATGTTTCACCACTGGCTGATTTTGGTTTACGGCAGTATACAGTGAAGCAAGAAGTAGCTCTCAAACCCAGCTGAGCGTCAAAAAGAGCTGGGAAGTCTGGTGACCGCTGATGCCAGGGACCTGCTTCACTGGGCTCTCCAGGTCAATTTAGTGTCAGCCAGAGTCTAGACCAGAGGTCTCCAAACTTCTGCTTGAAATTTACAAGTAAAAAGAAATAAGGATGTAGTTGCAATACATGTTCTATTTCTTTATAAGTTATGCAGTATCCTATAGCCTAAATGTTTTGCATACAATAAAATGTATGTAAAAAGAAATTTAAAAGAATGAGATAGAGACAAAATAAACTAGATTTTAAAAATGTTTAACTGATGAGACAAAACACTTTTTTGGGTACTCATTAAAATATGATTAAAAATAATCTGGGAAATCAGCTATCGTATGCCTTGCTAATCACAAAGGCTTCCTCTTCTCATCAGCAAGTCCAATATTCATGTAAGGTGAGATGGTGGATATACATCCATCACGTAGACAGTCTTCCTGATAAAAATTTTATGGATCCATTTCTTGTAAGATCAGATTTGTTCATCTTTGTTTTTACCCTGAAATGTGGCATGTGCTTTGTTCTAGGAGGAAGATGATGTCAGCTCTGCCATTACCTTTTGTCCTGTATGCTTACATTGTTGTACTACCATCAATCTGTGGGGTAATAGAACATTTTGTGAGGTTTTAATGAAATAGATGTGCTATAACCAGGAACCCATACACCACAATAAACTTAAAAGTGAATGAAAAGGTAAGTGCACGTCTGACAACCCTGTAAGTTGAAGAACTTCACCTGTCTCTTCCCTCAGGATATCTGGACTCTTGGCAGGTTGTAAATGCTGAGACTACAGGTAAAACTAAATCTCTTAATTTTTGTTTGTTTATTCTTTAGAGACAGGGCTTCCTTGCCCAGGCTGCAGTGCAGTGCCTTAATTGTAGCTCACTGCAACTTTGAACTTTTGGGCTCAAGCTATCCCTGCCTCAACCTCTCAAATAACTAGGACTACAGGCGCATGCCACCACATCTGGCTAATTAAAAAAAAACTTTTATTTATAGAGGCAGAGTCTCACCATGTTGCCTAGACTGGTCTCAAACTCTGGGCTTCAAGCAATCCTCCCACTTTGGCCTTCCACAGTGCTGGGATTTTAGGCGTGAGCTGCTGCACCCAGCCTACTTTATTTTCAGAGGAATAAATACAGCTGTAATATTTTTTTCCTACAGAATGATCATTGTGCTACCTCTAGGGTATGTGTATCCATCCATTCTGAAGATCGCTAATTGAGATTAACAAAAAGTTTATAATCAAAGCTAAATGGAACTCATAGTGCTCACATACTCAGAGACATCACAAAACAACAAAAGAGAGTTCTTATATGTCACGTCACCAAGGAACAAAGTGATGCCACGACAGTCTTGTTTTGTTCACTCTGTGGCCTACAGTGGCTTGCCTCTAAGCCACCAGGAGTTTCCATTCTCACCAGGACAGCTGCAGAGCGGGCACGAGGCTCAGTTTCAAAGTACATTCTTTTTTTCCAGCAGTCTCTCATTTGTATGTTTTAAAGCTGATATTCTAATGTTTTTGCATTCAAACTCACACTATTTTCAAAAATGATTAAACTAGCAGGGAAGTATAATTTATACATTAAAAAGGAAGGAAATGAACCTTTACTAAATGTTTATCATGGACCTTGTGTTCCACACATCCTATTTATTTACTTCTCACAACAATCACAAAAGGCTGATAAAAATCTCTGTCCTACAGAAGAATAAACAGGGTCAGATAGATGAAGAGGAGGACCCACGATACCCAGGCAAGTGTCAGGAGCAGGATTACAGCTCTAGAGTTTCTTCTTACATTTTCATGGAGCAAAAGCTTTGTTTTATGAGTAGGAAAGATTTGAGGTAAAAGGTACAAGTTGCTTAGCCAAAAACTTTTTTCTTTTTTTTTTGTGAGACAGAGCCTCAAGCTTTTCACCCTAGATAGAGTGCCGTGGTATCACAGCTCACAGCAACCTCCATTTCCTGGGCTTTAGCGAGTTTCCTGCCTCTGCTTCTCAAGTAGCTGAGACTGCAGGCACCCGCCACAATGCCCGGCCATTTTTTGGTTGCAGCCATCATTGTTGTTTGGTGGGCCTGGACTGGATTTGAACCTGCCAGCTCAGGTGTATGTGGCTGGTGCCTTAGCCCATTGAGCCACAGGCGCTGAGCCTTAGCCAAAAACTTTTGATGGAGTCCAAGTACAATACCAGCAAGGAAGGTAAAACAAGTCATTCAAAGATATGAACTTGTATTCCCTACTACCAGGTTAGAAAATTATACACAGTAGTAATTTTAGTGATGATGACTACAATTGATACATGGCCTTCATCAACTTGCATAGCAATTGTTAAAACTATATTCTTATTCACCTCTTCGTATATAAATGAACTTCTTTCCATCTCAAAATGTCTGCACAAGGCTGAGTGCTGTGGCTCACACCTGTAATCCCAGCACTTGGGAGGCTTAGGCAGGTGGATTGCCTGAGCTCTCAGGTTCAAAACCAGCCTGAGCCAGAGCGAGACCCCATCTCTAAAAACAGTCAGGCGTTGTGGCGGGTGCCTATAGTCCCAGATACTTGGAAGGCTGAGGCTAGAGGATCACTTTCACCCAACTGTTTGAGGTTGCTATGTGCTAGGACGCAATGGCACTCTACCAAGGGTGACCAAGTGAAATTCTGTCTCAAAAAAAAAGTCTGCACAACACACAGCCAGTAACAGAAAACATTTAGGGCCTGGCGCCTATGGCTCAGCGGGCTAAGGTGCCAGCCACGTACACCTGAGCTGGTGGGTTCGAATCCAGCCCAGGCCCACCAAACAACAATGACGGCTGCAACCAAAAAATGGCCGGGCGTTGTGGCGGGCGCCTATGGTTCCAGCTACTTGGGAGGTGGAGGCATGAGACTCGCTTGAGCCCAGGAGTTGGAGGTTGCTGTGAGCTGTGATGCCACGGACAAAAAATAAAGTAAAACATTTAGCTAAAGTGGGAATGAATGCTTTGTCAGGGTAACTCAAAGGCAACCTTTCAAAGGAAGGTACTTCTCCAGTGCATGTTTTACAACTTTTTTCCACCCACCAGATTTGGCTGCAACTCATGAAATCCAAGTACACCACATTTCTTCTCATTACACTATTAGCTTTGAACAGCGATTACCCAATGCCATATTCTGATTAATCAGTTGTACCCTTTGAGTAATATCAAAATCACATTTAACCACCTGTCATGAAACCAGTGACTGATCATTAGGTCACATATTTATAGAGATGAGAAGCTTTTCTAGGGTAGAGGAGGATAAAAAAGGAGCCAGTATATACCAGCCAGGGAAATATTCCTGCTTGCTTAATAGCTGCTCTTCCAAGAGGTAAAAGTAGAGTATTATGTTGCTGTTTTTTTCTTTTTTAAAGATAATGATAAACATGTTTTAGAAAGTAAAATACATATGTATTTCCTAACTGACTTTGAGTTTTCCCTTTAAGGTTTAAGGGTTGTAATCAATACATGTCTTGACAACTTATTCACTAGAGCAGCTCTCTAGAGGATTTACAAGGGAAAGAGATGATAATATTTTCTGTCTTCAAGAAGGGTGCAATGTCACTCAGGAAGATGAGATACAAACCAAACATGTGTGATTAAATAGATTAGACATTACGGTAGAACAGACTACAGACTACTTAAAACCTGGAGGCACAGACTGGGGCCTTGCATCTGATACTTACTAGCAATGTTGCTCACAAGACAATTTCTTTTACATGTAGCATCATGCAGTGGTTTAGCCTTTAGCCCTCGGTAGAGTGCCATGGCGTGACACAGCCCACAGCAACCTCCGACTCCTGGGCCCAGGCGGTTCTCTGGCCTCCGCCCCCTGAGTAGCTGGGACTATAGGCGCCCGCCACAACACCTGGCCATTCCCTTGCTGCAATTTGGCTGGGGCTGGGTTTGAACCCACCACCCTTGGTATATAGGGCCGGCACCCTACCCACTGAGCCACTGGCGCCACCCCCTTTAGAGAATTTAACCTGGTGTCAGACTACTTGGGTTTAAATTCCAGCTTTCGTTATAATATTTGGAAAGTGACAAAAGTTGCTGCTTTCACAGGAAGTAGTAATAATAATGTGGCAACTTTGAAATTTTGTGAATGAAGGGATGGATATAAACCTACTAATAATGACAATGGCTGACTTGTCAGCATTTACCATGGGCAAAACACTCCTTCAAATTGTGCTTTCCTCTAAACTCCACAACAATTAATATGGAAAAGGACTTCTGTGACCAAACATAGTTTTTTCCCATACACCAAGCAGCAGACGCCAGCTCAGTGTCCTATAATTCAAGTCCCACGCTAACTACCTAGAGACAGTGTCAGATTCCTCAGGGTGATGGCTCAGTCCCCACGACATCCCCCACCTTTGCACCAGCTGCAGGAATGGGCCTC
Source organism: Arctocebus calabarensis (assembly GCA_963573935.1). Classification (NCBI taxonomy): domain Eukaryota; kingdom Metazoa; phylum Chordata; class Mammalia; order Primates; family Lorisidae; genus Arctocebus; species Arctocebus calabarensis. The sequence goes on from CAUYON010087408.1 coordinate 14,796, forward strand.
TGGAGCTTCTCACCAATCCCCGTCCTCTTTGGTTCCAATTAATTTGCTGGAGTGGCTCACAGAACTCACTGTGACACTGATGCTTACTGATTCATCATAATGGGAATTACAAAGTTACAGATGAAAAGATGCACAGGACAAGGTGTGGGAGAAGGGGCGCTGGGCTTCCCTCTATCCCTCCCTGGCCATGCCATTCCCCAGGAACCACCTCATGCTCAGCTATCCAGAAGCTTCCTGAACCCAGTCCTCTCGAGTTTTTATGGAGGCCTCATTACGCAGAGTGTAACTGACAATTGTATAGAGTTGCAACTGGACAGAAAACACACGATCTAGCAAGGCCTAGATCCAGAAAGATCTAGAAAGATCTGTCCAGAGTCTTTTTGTACTCTGTCTAGCATTCCTTCCTCCAGGGTACAAAGGACTCTGCCTGGAGTAAGGGTCTTTTGACAACAATCAGACTGGAGTCCTTCCTTGGGCAGGTCCGAGATAGAAGGTCATAGGGAGCGATTCTATCTCCTGAGGTCTGCTCCTGAGGCCTACAGTGTTCTAACATTATAATAAGGACTATGGGAGTTATGAGCCAGGAATCATGGATGAAAACCAATATATATATATGATAGTTTTTATATCTATCTATATCTATACATATAGTATATATATCGAAAATATATATATATCATAAATATATATCATAATACTACTGAGAGAGGATACCCGAGAAGAGTAAGGTCTGGGAGAACAGGTCTAGTCAAGGAGAGCACAAGGATACACTTGCAGGGTCCTCTCCATGGTGACTCAGCCCTTAGGAATTTGTAAACTTAACTTCCTGGAACTTGGAAATTTCCAAGTTCTGTGAAATACTGTAATTCTGTCGGGGCTGGAACCTCTTGACTGTCGATAAAAAGGGAAAGATCAAGCTAGACGGGGAGCGCAGTCATTTGGAATTCTTGTATACTGTAAACTCCCAGCTGGTGAATAAAGCCCTTCCTTCTATAAACGTGGTGTTTGGGTGCTCTTTCTCTCCGTTGGGCCTTGTCTTCCTGCAACATTTTTGGTTCTCTGACCGGGAAGCAAGCTCACCCTTGGAGAGAACATGCACCTGGCAGTTGCCGCCAATCCTCTGGACACCCACATGGGGGCCCTTGATCGGCCTGGGCAACGTGAATCACTGAGTGCGCCGGGAGGCAGTTTGGCCTCCCTGTGTGGATGTCTCGGCTGGGTTGAGAAAGGACCCCGTCGGCGGGTCTTCAAGGAGTCAAACACCAGGAGGAACTGGCATGGAGCAACAGGTACCTACACAGGGAGTCATCTAAGACAAGGTATGATCGATCTTGGGGACCCACTACAGTTTTAGTGGAAGAAGGAGCCTGATCAACTCCTTGGGCATTAGATTGCCGGCAGGTCTGTTGAGAGGTGTGTGAGAGTGTGCGGATGTGGTGTGATTGAGAGAATTCTGAGGGTGGAATTGGACCTCCCTTCACAGGGGCTAGGGGAGTGTTGGTTTGCCTCCTATGGCTACGAGTCAGCTCGCGTGGGAAATCGAGGCTGCCCAGGTTAAGAAATAAGTTGGAAATGTATGCATGTGAGTGCTTGGAGAATGACTGTCTGTGTTCTGTTTTTCAGAAGTCAAGAAAATAATTTTCTGTCTTTTGAGCTATTTGTAGCTCTTCAAGCACTGTATGTACTTATGAGCAGAATTTGAAAACATGTATTTTTCTCTCTCCTTGATTTCTCCAGAATTTGCCATTTGTAAGTATTCTTAATTTCTGACAATACAGTTATTTGCATAAGTTCATTAACAATCTGTTTTGTTCTATAGGATGTGATGAAGGCACTGGTTATTTTACCAAGGCTTTGGCTGGCATAGCATTTCCAGAGGTGTCCAGACTGCGTTAAGGAATTCAGGTTGACTTTATAAGGCCAATAAGAAAAGCCCTTTGGAAAACTGGCCAGATACCCATCCGTAACATTTCCTGATCTGTGGTAAGTAACGAAGGTCGCTTGCTGACGGGTCCGAGAATTAAAAATGTGCTTAGGGAACCTCAAGAGAAGAGGAATTTACCCAA
>CAUYON010087410.1:0-13610 GCA_963573935.1 Arctocebus calabarensis
TTCACTTTACTTAATTTCATTGTGTTAAGATATTTATACTTTACTCCTAATATATTTGACATGTACAATTGTAATATTCACCATAGATGAGGTCCCACTGATTTAACCACCTGATCTCTGATAAATCAAATAAGAAAATATGATGGGTAAAGAAGTCCTATTCAATAAATGGTGCTGGGAGAACTGGATATCTACAAGTAAAAGATTGAACCTGGACTCTCATCTTTCTCCACTAAAAAAATTGATTAAAGATGGATGGAAAGACCTAAATCTAAGGCATGAAACAGTAAAAATCCTCAAATAAATCATAGGAAAAACACTTAATAAATCTCTGCATATTTTTATTTTAGTTTTTTTGATATAAAATTTATTCTTGTAATATTTATAGGTGAAAAAGTTGATATATAGAGTTTACCGCAAAATACAACAGAATGTTGTATATAAAAGGATGGTATATCTGGCTCAGACTAGATGTGGTATGATTCTAAACAAATGTTAGACAAGAGTGCTTCATTGGGGAAACCCTAAAGGTTAATAATTTAAAGTTTCATGAGGCAAGGTGTTCCAATTCAGAACACTAAGAAACAGGATCATTAATGAAAAAGGAAATCAACTTTCTAAGCACACCAAAAGTCCTGTGGGGCATCCAGATGTAAATTTGCATTTATGAGTCTAGCTCTAAGGCAGCAGGCCAGGCAGGAACTGAGGCCACACCACCTCCCAGTGGCTTCTGGCCAGGTGGCTTGGTTTAGCAGTGAACTGCTGTCCTAGTCTCCACACGCTGTGCTAGAGATGGGCAGTCAGGGTTGTGGGGTCTCTGGCATTTAATTGTGAAGGCAGGAGCTCACTCTAAGGGCCACAGCATCTGCTCTCACCAAGAGCCTCTGCCATTACTCAGCTGGACCTGCTCGCGCTGGCTACCTGGATCAGGAGTGCTAAATCACTGCATATTTTTGAAAATTTTTACCTCTTAATTTTTCAGTTATGTTGTAAATTTCATGGGAACAAATAGAATCAATTTCCAATTCAAGGTGAAGGAAATTGGAATGGAAAGGAGGAGACTGTTTGGGAAGTTCTCTCCTAAGGGACATAAGGGGTAGATTAGATACCTCTCAAGTGACGTGCTTAAGTACAATTTGGACTTTACCTAAATAAATGCAAACAATGTAATGTAATTACTGTTACACTAGAATAAGTACCCATTGCAATTTTTAAAGATGTAGAGGAAAATAATAAGGGAAAGAGAGAAAAAAACACTAATCGCACATGATATTATATTTAACACCTTGAAAAATGGCAGAATACATTTTCCTAAACAGAAAAAAGAAATGCCACTCATGTATTCATTTACAGAAAATGTGGTGTAATTTTGTCTCTTTTTTTTATTATTTTTTTTTTGAGACAGAGTCTCACTCTTTTGCCTTGAGTAGAGTTCTACGGCATCACACCTCAAAGCAACAATCTCAAGCTCTTGTGTCTTCTTGACTCAGCATTTTCATATTTAGTAGAGATTGAGTCTTATTATGACTCAGTATTGTGTGGAACTCCTCACCTCTAGTAATACATCCTGCACAGCCACCCAGACAGTTAATATTATAGGCCGATGATGTCACTTCACTTGGTTAAGTGCAATTAATTGAAGATCGCTCTTCAGCACCTGCTTTCACTCTATCTTGAGATATTTGGGAAAGCTCTTCTTAACAATAGAAGACAACACAAGAAGGTAGAATTTACCTGTTATGCCAAGTCCCCTCATTTCAATCTATCCTTATTTCCACCAAACTATGACATGAACAAAGAGAGAGAGAGAGAGACAGAGAAAGAGAGAGAGTGACAGATATCTCTCCATTTTGGAGAAACCCATGTTATGCCCACTATGGCCAGGAATATGGATTCCTGGGTGTTCCTTTTCACAGCATCCCCTCATTTTTACCCTCAACAATCACACTCCCTGTTCCCCCTCACCAGTAACAAACTCTGACTAGAACACATCTTGGTTTTCAGAGTTGAGCGGAAAAGTTGAAGGTGTGTTTACTAAGTAGGAGCATCCCCCCTGGATTAGTTTAAAAATATGCTGAAGGAAGAAATAGAACAGGATTTAGAGTCCCAATGAGGCAGGAAAGTAAAGGCAGAGCTAAAGATCTGTCCTGGCCACTCTGTACAGGCATTAGCCAAACAGCCTATAACACTCCACTGTAGCAAATGTCTCTGTTATCTGTATATCTTTCTCTTGGAAGGCGCTGGGCCTAGATAGTAACCTTGCAACATAGACTTCCCTTGCCCTTGAAGACAGGTAGCCTGCCCGGACTCAAGGGCGCGGGCAGATCTGTCCTTCCCTCCAGTACCAGGACTTTCACGTTTGTCACGTACCTCACTTCCTTCATGACTCTCACGTGCACCCTAGCCCTAAAAAATGTATAAAAGAAAGATAAGAGATTGTGTGAGTGAGCTCGGTTTTTAGGACACTCGTCCGCTGAGTCTCCCGGCCAGAATAAACTCCATGCTTCCTCTATTGACTGGTGCCTGGAGTCTTCTGTCTGCGCCGGTTTTCCTGCTACACTAATGCTGTGATGACAGGGAGACAGGGCAGATTTGCATAATTAAACATCTCTGAGCCTCTGTTTGGCCAAAAATAACTTTGGGTCTTTTTCAAATTTTTATTTCTTGAGAAAGAGGAATATTCCAACAAGTAACACAATGTCTTTTGAACTTGGCCTATGACCCTGTATGAATAACCAGAACAGAGTGGACTTTGGTGTTTTATTGTGGTCACAGAGACATTCTCACATGAGTCATCACACCCATCAACATTATTTTTACTCTCAGGGTTACAGCCCTTTACTCAGATAAGCCAAGGTTAACCAGTATCACAATTTACCAAATACCAGGTACTTCCCACCCGTGACAGCCTCATCCATATGAGCCCTCCTTAAAAGTGTATCTCTGTCTGTCAAGAATATCTAATTCTTTGTTGGAAAGGGAAAAGAGGTACAACATCCTGAGAGCAGCCCTGGTTGTTTCTCAAAGGCATTTGACAGCCACCTGATTCGAGGTAGAAAAAGTACAGGACTGACATTTTGTCCTCTTCCCTAGAGAAAGGGATTATTTCCCTCACAACCACATGCAGATGCTACATATCACCCTTCAGTCCTGAGGGAACTGCCAGAAGCAGCTGAGTGAAGTCAAATTGCAAATGTTTCAACAGGAGAGCATCATGACATCCAGAAGACTAGTAAATGTGCCTTAAGCTCTAAAAAGAGTAGAGTTTTTTGCATTACAATGAGGCTATGTAGGAAGAGATGGGGTGGGAGGTGGTATGCAATCCCCAACACTTCCACAAGTATCCTTTGTAGTAACTGATTATCAGGCCTAAGGCTACATACCAGAAAGACCTACCATCACACCCATCTCTGGTGACTTTTCTTCCAGGAACAAACTACCTCGTGGTAAAAAATTTTATTACTTTAAGCAGTCTCACTTCAACTCAATAAGGAATTACTTGAAACTCTCATATGATGTGTAACCTGTTTTTCATCCTTGGAAATTCCGTGCCTTTTCAAGGCAAAGGAAGGTAGATTGCCTAAGCATTGCTCTATGAATTTAAATATAAACCCTCATCCCCTTAAAATGACAAAGGTAACCAAAGGGTACCACAACCATGAAGACATGGCCATGTCTCTCCACCCAGTTACAGACGTTTGTTTTACCAACATTGAGTTCTTTCTTAATTGCACGCATATGTAGATTCATGTGAGTTTACATAAAAATAATGTCCACTAAGATGATGAAACAAGAATTTCTGAAGTAATATGGATCATTATCTGGATATGAATTTCTTCTACCTCTCTCCCTTCCATTTCCATTCCAGAAATGACTTCAGTCCACACTTTATTGTTTGAGCTTTAGTTCTTATTTTTTTTTCCATTTATAGGAGAATCAGTTATGAAAATGCTGACATGCTGAACTCGCCTGAAATTCATGGGAAAATATCTGGGATCTGTCTCATCTCCTATTGTCTCCCCTCTCTCCTGAGATTTGAGATTTAATCAGACTTATCATATCTATGGATGGATTTTCCCTCTGTGGTGCCACTGTATAAAAATAGAAGTTAAAAAGACAGGTGCAAGGGATCTTCATTTTCACCATACTGTTTTGGGAGTCTCAGTCATAAAGCAGCTACTGTGATCTGGGGTTCACATAGACTGTAGAGTGAAATGTGTGTATCCTCCTAACTTGTGTTGTGGGTAGGGTGATCTGCATTTCTAGGGTGTCCCTCCTGTTTCTGTTTCTAAAATAGAAGAAGAAAGGAAGAAAGAGAAGGAAGGAAGGAAGGAGAAAAAAAAAGTCTGGGGAGCCATGTGCTGTGTAGCAAGAGGGGTTCTTAATCTTTGATCAGCCACTCTTAGTGGCCTGTGCCCTTTGGGGACACATTTTCTTAGTAAGCTCATTATAGAGGCCATTTCAAAGGGAATGGAAAACTTAAGATGCAATCTAATTCCCTCAAGTTGAACAGACCTGAAATTCTGATGGAAGAAAAAGTGTGGTCCTTTTAGTTCTGCCTATATCTGATTGTGTTGAGTGTCAGTTAAACAGAGGTGAAGGTTGAGAACTGTTTGACTTTCATGTGACATCTATTGATTTATCTTGGCCCATGAAGTACTTTGAATGTAAGGATTTCATGCAAATGGTGGTTGCTTTCAAAACTAATTTTTCCCTCTATGTAAAAGTGATAATAAAATCACCTTGGCTCCTTAATGAAGATCTTGGGTCTGGTAATAAGTCCCATCCAAACTAGTGTCCTCTTATTGACTAGGTTAAACCAAGTTCACTCCACTTTTTCTTTCTTTCTATCTTTTTATTTGTTTTTTACAATTCAGGCCTCCATCTTTCACTAGTATGTGTTGGTGTCATCCTAACTCACTGTAAGACCCCCTAACAAAGTTCTACTTAGGGTGAAGTCAACTTCATCCCTCAGCTTCCTGGGTAGCTGTGCTTATAGGCATGTTCCACCATGCCTTGATAGATTTTTCTGTTTCTTTTTGTTGTTGTTGAGATGGAGTTATTCTATATTGCTCAGGGCTTAGCCTTGAACTCCTGTTCTCCTGTGATGATCCCATTCTCCCACTTCTGCATCTTAAAGTGACAGGTTTATAAGACATAACCCACAGTCCCCATCATCATCATCACTAACCCGGAAAAACTCAATGCTTGGGCAGAACCTGTCTCCTCCATTCTTTAGAGAATGAGTGCTATCCTTCTATTTATATCTGTCCCACAGTGACTTTTGTTCCTTTTCACAAATTCTAGCAATCTTTCTTTAATTTTACCTAGAGATTCGGAAGAATTTCATACAGGGCCATGACTAGACTCTGCACTATCCTCTGGATAGCTTGGCATTGCAGTTGTGGGCAGCTGAACAAGGTTTGTAGGACCCAGAAATGAAGTCCAAGTGTGGTCAGGGGCAAGTCTGAGACCCAGTGTTCATCATGATACCTCCCAAACCAGTGAGCCTGTTCTTTCCTGGCTCATACGTGGATCAGTCGATGGTGTGTCTGTGTGATTATGTTTGTGTTTTTCACAAAGAGAGAGAGTGCACTAGCTACTAACATTATTAAAACATTTGAACAGCATACTTAGTTTCTTTCAGGGAGAAAACTCTGTCCATGCCACAGTCATAAGCTTTCCCTCCCTGGCTTCTTGACAGGCTCTGTGAATGTGTTGTCATGATCATTGCTCATTCTTGCTTTCCCAGTCATCGTATTTTAAAAATGTGAAGTATCTGGCATCTCTGGCCATGGCTTCTGGGATTCTAATCTAGGAAGGATGTCAGTCTCCCTTATTTTTGTCTGTACCTTGACTATGGCAGGGTTTATGCAGAGGCAGGTTTGGTGGACTAGCCTATTTCTGTGGTCCACCAAACCTGCCTGTGCATAAACCCTGACATAGTCAAGATACAGACAATAAGACTATGATTTATGGCTTCATGGGTAGTTAAAGGCCTACAAGGACCCTTATAGAACCTTGAAGAATTTTAAGGGCTGCCCCAGTGTTTCTGAGACAACTTTATGTTTGAAGACTGTCTCTTTGCTAGGATTCTCCAACTGGCCAGTATCCTTCCTCCGCATACTATTGTCATATTACTCCTATAGTTTTCCTCTAGATACTTTCCATGGAACCTTCCTTGCTGGTGACTACTACAGGAAAATGTTTTTGTTTATTTTTCTGTTTTCTCAATAACTTATTCTTCAGTTTTATATTTTTATGTCACTCATTTTATTATATCTCCACACACAGCACACATTCAGGTGAACAGACAACCATGACTCTTAATAAACTCCTAAAGGATCTGGAATAAACTCTTTTTCTTTCTTTTTTCCTTTCTTCAGCTTTTTCTCTTACTCTCTCTTTATCCCTCTTTTTATTTTGCCCCCTCGTCTTTCTTTCCTTTTTTCCTACATGTTAGCCACATTTTAACACCAGAGCTAGCTAAGCTTGAACACTTAAGTTGTAGCATCCATCTCTTCACACTTGGATGCTAGAGATACACAAACACAGACAATTACTGATAACATCCATGTGAAGTATAAGTCAGAATTATCCTCTGGGTCCACAGTGCCGTGGGGTTTACTAGTCATCTTTGGCTTTATTTAGTGTACTCGATCTGGCCACATCTACTGTTGTACTACAAGATGTGCCTTCTACATGGGTTTGCATGTTATTGTTTTGTAACTTACACCACCAATAAGAATACATGGACCAGACTCCAGGCTCAAATCACATTGTGATGATTTATTTATTTATACCTGCACAGGTGAACAAATTCTTCAAAGGGCAAGGCCAAAATCAGGTGGTTTCATCTGCGCAGATGCACCGCTGCCCAAAGGGCAAGTGGCCCCCAAGAGAAGTGCAGGCAGCCTTTAATATCCTTTGGTGCTGATGTGCCAAAGCAAGCATATACAAAAATGAAACTTGGCTTGTTATAGGGTTAGGTTCCAATCATGAAGTTGGCTCAGGAGCTAGCTGCATGGAGGCTCAGGAGAGGTAACTCAGAAACCATGGGGACAACTTGGAAAGCCCAGTAGGCTGGGAAACTCTGCTTGAGTGAGTTTCCACCATTGTTTCAACCTGGCCAGGGGGGTCAGGGAATTAAGAGAACTTCTTTGTCATAAAACTGTTCTCAGAATTACCCCAGGGGAGTGCCATGCTGGGGACCAAGACCCAGACAGGCTGAGACAGGCTTGGGTTTTGGGGGGAATATTGACCTACAACATTCCCCACTAGACTTTTGGGGAATCAAATCCTTGATTCATCCGGGTCACTGGAGAGGGGCTGAAAGAGGGTATGTAATACCATTAATTTTCCCATTTAGGTCTGGACAGGGAACTTCTCTTTTTCAGGCTCAGGTGAGTTTGTACTCAGATCTTTATATCCATGCATAAACTCTCTGAGTCTCAACAAGGTTATGAACAAAGTAGTTTCAAACCTTTTGGACGGCTTTATCCTGATTAAGGAGCACACAGTCTAATCTTCTCAGACAAAAATGAGGCAAAGACTTAATAACCTCATCCAAGTTGAGGGGCTGCATTCATTCATTTGCTAGAACACTCCTTCAGTTTGTAAAGGTATTTTTTCATTTATCAAGTCATGGCCAGATTGTCTCTCAGGGCCAATTATTTACCCATAAAGAGTGGGTCTTCTTGGGCATTCTCCCCCTTTCCAGAGGCCGCTCACCTTAGATATGGATACAACTTCATCTAACATGAAATGTGCACTCTCTCCCTGAGATTTTCAAGGGCCATCTAGATCTCACCAGACAGCATGAACTTTAACACTTTCTAAGGAAAGGCTTCTCTGCTAATAGCTTTGGCACTTTCCACTCCCTCTGAATGTTTCTTAGTCAAACAAAATGCCATTTTATCACTGTTCTGTGGCCCACAGGTTCAATTCTCAAATTCATGAGACCACACAGTCACTGAAGAAATTCCAGTAACAAAACCACAACATCCTTTCTAATGTCTTTTCACTTTTCCCAAGTCCTACATGGCCGTGTGTCTGATACTAAAGACAGACAGAAAACTAAAAGAGTTGAAAAACCTAGAACTTCCAGTTTTTCTCAGAATAACCAGGGGACAAAGTTGGAGCAGTAAAGAAGGGCACACTCATATATTTGTTTCACCCAAGAATGGGGAGAGGGGCGAAACTCTACCTACTATAGCTTGTGTCAGTCATTCTCCAAGCATTCACACACATACAATTTAAATCCATTTCTTAACCAGAGAAGCCTTGATTTCCCACTTGAGCTGCAGCTTAGCCATAGAAGGCAAACCAATACTTCACTAGACCCTGTGAAGGGAGGTCTTAACTTCATCCTTAGAGAGTTCTCAGTCACACTACACTCATATATTCTTACACACTTTTTAACAGACCTGCTGGCTATCTGATGTCAAAGAAGTTGGTCAGGGTTCTTCTTTCACTAAAACTGTAGTGGGATTCCCTAGACTGATCATACCTTCCCTTAATTTGGAGTTTCAATATCAGGTTATTTCTACAGGGGCTGGTATTTTAGCACTGATGTCTTAGACACTGTAACTCTTCTTTGATTTTCTACTCAGACCTTAACAGTACCATGGTGGTGGGCTAATATACACATGAGATTTTACTTTTCCCTGTGACATTTCCTCCCTATTCCTAAAGTCCAAAAGTACAATTAAAAGACAAATCCCTCAAGGAGTTTCCTCAGGCTTCATCAATGCATTGACCAGCCAGCTCACAGTATGTGGCTGGACCAGGGCATGTTGACTGTCTTAAAAGTTACCTTTTACTTCTTAAGGGGCAGTGAAGTTTTATTCAGCTCGTTGTGATGACTGCAGGTAAGGATGTCTTTCACCTTCACTGCTATACGTGTAGTCAGGATGATGCTGATTCTAGACCTAGACTTGGTCTCCTTGATCCTCCAGGGAGACAGGATGTACAGATGCTAAAGACTAAACAGAACACAGTTAAATATCCCAGTGGAGATTTTTCTTGCTACTCTTTCTAGGGTTTTTGTATAGCTATTCCATTTACTGGGAAATTCTTATTTTAGGTTTTCTGTATAGACATAGTAGATAACATTTAATACTGCACAAATTTCTCCAGTGTCCAAACAGGTGATCTTTGTTGAGTCTAAAGGCTTCAGTCTCTTAGTCCCATTCAACAAATTAGTTTAGTAAAACAATTGTATCTTATTTCATGAGTTGACAGTACTGACCAGGCTGGGATTTAATACAGAAGGGTCACAGCCTCTTTTTCTTCGAACCATTTTTCTCTCCCCAATTCCTTTCTTTATTAAAGACAAATTACAGTAGAACTAACTTGATTGCCAAAACAAACTGTACTTTTAATATACTGGGTTTGATTATTTCCATACAGTATAGTAAGAATAATTAGTTATCAGCCATCTAGGTGATTTCCTTTAAAATTGTCTTTGCGGGAAGCTTTATAAAGAATTTTAGGCTGGACTTTCTTGAAAGCCTTTCACGAGCCCAGGTTTCATCAGTGCCATTAGATACCTGTTTGCATTGGGTAAATTCTTCTTCTCCTCACGTCTTCAAGCACATTTTGATTCCTAGACCCATCAGTAAAGGAACATTCGTTACTTAACACAGATCAGGAAATGTTACTGATGGCAGGTATCTGGCCAGTTTTCCAAAGGGCTTTTTACTCGTTGGCCTTATAAAGTCAACCTTAATTCCTTAATGAAGTCTGTATACCTCTGGAAATGCTCTTCCAGCCAAAACTGGGGTAAATTAACCAGTGCCTTCATCATGTCCTATAGAATAAAACAGATTCTTACTAAACCTATGAAAATAACTGCATTGCCAGAGATTGAGAATACTTAAAAATGGCTTTCAAATTCTGGAGAAATTAAAGAGAGAAACAATACTTGTTTTAAATTCTGCTCATAAGTACATACATTACTTAATAAGCTACAAATTATTCAAAAGACAGAAAATTTTCTTGACTTCTGGAAAACAGAACACAAAAAGAATCAACAATATTTTAAACAAAAACTATAATAAATCAATCCAGTTCCACAAATCTGATTCCTGTTCTGTTTGAAGCTAAGGTAGTAATGCTCATAGACATGCTTTGTTTTTCCAACAAAAGTTTTAAAAGTCTATTGTTAGTCCAAAGGTACCCAATTTCCAAAGACATTAGGAATTAAGTTTCTATTAATATTTTCCATTTTTGATTAATTGCTGGTAATATACATTACAACAGACCAATATTTTATGCTTTAGGACAGACTACATATAATCCTAATTCATACAAATTTAACTACCATGTCATATTTGACAATGTTTCCTATACATTCATAACAAATCAAATATGTTTAACTCGTTTTCTTCAGGTTTTCAGTGGTTCAAGGCTGAGTCTGAATCTGCCAGTCTTGGTGAAGTGGCCAATACCACATCCACTGTGCTACAGGTGCCAAGTTCTAAATTTAGAGTTTTGATTTTGGAATTTTGTTAAATATCAAAGACTTAAACCATTTGTCTGAACAGGATTGCAAGTTAAGAGATTTTAAAGGGAACACATAGTTAAATGGATCACATGTAAACTTCTTCATAAGTTTTACTTAACCTGCACAGATAGACCTTATTAATCTTTGTCACAGCGGACTCACTCTGAGACTTCCCTGTCACCCTGCCAGGGCTCTCCTTTCCATGTAATTATTACGGGAGGGCTCTTAGGGAATGATGTCAGTCAGGGTGCTGGGTGGTACTTGTATTAGGGAACCAGAATGTTGAAGGAAAACAGTGAATTAAAACAGACATATATTTATACTAACAAGATGGAGGAGGAAACCTCTAATTGCTGACAAGAACTAGAACTCAGATGGTTCCAGGCATAGAAGGCTGAGTACCAGGGAATTTTTACTCTTTTACACTTTCTTCGTTCCTTTTTCAGTTTAATACAAGACTATTTGAGGCCAAGATTAATTTTTAACAAACACTGAACAAATGGTATAAAATGACATGGCAGATACAGCCCCGACATAAACAATGTGCACTTTCTTACTCTTAAAACAATGACCAGAACACTTTTTTTAATATGGTTTTTAATAGGTCTGTGGGTGATCTAATACCCCAGGGTCCTCAGAAAATTTCTGACAGGCCAATAGTCTGGTAAATTGAGGTGACTGTTGAAGGTTTTTATCTTTTGCCTTCCCCAGGAGGCTCTACACAGATTACAACAATTGAGTTTAACAAAAGTTACATATTTTTCTAAGTGATGTATAGCAAATCTGCAGACACTATCCACAGTTTTTAGCAGTAGTATTTCTTTATTTGCTAGAAGTAGATGGTGGCAATTAAACTTGGAATTGACCAATCTTTGAAAGGAATTTAGACAAACTGTTGGAAACTGCAAACAAAAATTAGACCAGCAACTCACACACCATTTAAACAATACAAAAACCCACTCTCTGTAAGTTCTAAAAGGAAAATTTAAGACTGACTGAAGACTACCAGACAAAACCAGGCTACAAACAGACCAGAGATTCACTTCCCTGTGTGTCTAAAGAGGAAATGCTTGACAAACCAGAGAAGTTGTAAGTGAAAGCAGGCAATTCAGACAAATCCAAAGTGACATTGAAATGTCTAAAGAAGAGAAATCAACAGACTCACATTAAGTTTAGACAGACAGGTCATGAGGGATACTGACAGTTTTCACACAATCTTAGTGATATAGAAGGGGCCTGCAGACTCACACTCTGTGAGTCCAAAGAGAAAACCAGACCGGAGTGAGACTGACCAAATCAAACTAAGGGCAGTCCAGGAACTGGCACTTCCCATGAGTCCGGGACCAGGCTTAAGTCAGAGATAGACAGAACCAACTCAAAAGCAGACCAAAGACTTACATACCCCACGAGTCTGAAAACAAGTCTAAGTCAGAGACAGATAAACAAAACCAAAGGCAGCCAAAGACTTACACAAATAAGACAGACAAACAAATCCAAAGACTTACACACCCTGGGAGTCCAAACAAGACAGACCATATGACTTGCCTTGTTGCAAGTCTAGACCAAATGACCCACAAAGCCCGTGAGCCCAGACCAGTGATCGGTACAGTGCCCTGTGTGGGCCTAGGCAGGAAAGTTAATGTCACTCTGACCTTCCCTAATTCCCCAAACAACAAACAACTGCCATCCTCAGGCGGAAATATAGAGCTGGCAAAAGACTTAATGGGGCTGATGGTTCTTCCCCCAAAACTTTAGAGAACAGACAGATGTTACAAACTCACCCAGGTGTTACTGATCAATCACCAATTTGGAAGTTTTTTTGGACCTATGGCTAGACTCCACACATCTGAGGGCTCCAGGGCGGAGAAAAGTCTCTCCCAGGCCATCCCCTGAAGCCATCAGCTGGTGGTGCTCTTGGGTGGGGGACTGAGAGGTGGCAAAACTTGCTGGGGGGGAAAATCTCACTGGTGCCTCCAAATGTTGTAACTTAGGCCACCCATAAGAATACACAAATCCCACTTTAGGCTCAAATCACATGGTGATGATTTATTTAAACCTGCACAGGTGGACCACTGCACCAAAGGGCAAGACCAAAATCAGGTGGCTACATCTGCACAGGTGGACTGCTGCCCAAAGGTCAAGTGGCCCCCAAGAGTAATGCAGGCAGCCTTTTATACCCTTTTGTGCTGATGTGTCAAAGCAAGCATATTCAAAAGTAAAACATGGCTGGTTATAGGGTGGGGTTTCAAACAGGTAGTTGGCTCAGGGGGTAGTTGCGTGGAGGCTCAAGGTGGGTAACTCAGTCATGATGGGGACAACTTGGAAAGCCCAGTAGCTTGGAAAACGAAGTTACCTGGGAAAATCTGCTTGAGCAAGTTTCCACCATTATTTCAAAAGGGCCGGGGAGACAGGGAACTCAGAGAACTTCCTTGTCAGAAACCTGTTCTTGGAATTAACCCAAAGGGTGGTGGCATCCTGGGGACTTTTGAGTGGCTATTGGCTTACAGCAATTCCTTCTTCTTCTTTTTTTGTTTTTTAATTAAATCATAGCTCTGTAAATTAATGCAATAATGGGGTACAATGTGTTTTTTGTCTATACAATTTGAAATACTAAAACAAACTGGTTAACAGAGCTTTCACCCCATTTTATTAGTTTTGTGTTCAGACATGTATATTCTACACTTACTACATTTCACATGTACAAGGGTACCCTTGTAAGATTACATTTCACATGAAATGTACCCTTGTAAGATTAACAGTAGATGTGGTCCCTCTGATGACCTTCCTTCTACCCATCCTCCCCTCTTCCTTCCCCTCTTGATGGTACATGAAGCTTTTCACACTTTTTCTCCTGAGGCCTCTGCCCATACTTGCCACTAGTCAGCCATCTTCCTGGTATTGCTCCTAGGCAGATTTTTAAAAAATAATTATAATAAATAAATAAATAAATAAATAAATAAATAAATAAAAGGAAACAAAAATTATAAACCAACCAGCCTAACACTCAGCTGTTCTCAATATTTTATGTTCCATTCTAGTTTGTGTCTCTGAATACTTAGTTTTATGTATATATGATCACGACAATATAATTTTCATTGGCATT
>CAUYON010087411.1:0-56571 GCA_963573935.1 Arctocebus calabarensis
TAGTCCCAGCTACTTGGGAGGCAGAGGCAAGAGACTCGCTTGAGCCCAGGAATTGGAGGTTGCTGTGAGCTGTGATGCTACAGCACTCTATCCAGGGTGACAGCTTGAGACTCTGTCTCAAAAATAAAATAAAATAAAATAAATGCAAATCTAAGAAAAAAAAAAACAGTACCTTCTCCTCATCAATCCTGGAGGAGAAGAAAAAATAAAACTAGCAACACTCACACTATTAATTCAGCTACAAAAAGACTTAGCCTCAGTTTGGGCGGAATCAAATCCCCCTGGACTGCCTAGCCACCACCCCCTAATTGTGGTCCAGCTCCTTGTAGGAGCTTCCCCGGTTCAGGTATGGCAATACCTGATGAGCCAGCAAGCCCGACAAGAAATAGCTCCCTCATGTCTGGCATCTATTAGAAATAGGAATCTTCACTCCTGCCAGTTAGCCTGGAACACACTGTTTCTTCCTGTCAAGAAGCCAGGGAAGTCAGACGACTGGCCAGTGCAAGACCTCTGGGAGGTAAAACAAGAGGTATTGCAAAAGGTGTGTTGACCCAGACCCTCGGGCCATGGAAACTGCCCATGTCTTAACCCCTAGGCTCGGTGGCCTCTGAGTGGCCAAGGTGTCTGTGAGCCACAGCCCTACTGGTACACAAGACAGGCAAATTAACTCTAGGACAGGACTTCATTTTGACAGGTCAGTCTAAATTCCTCATGCTGTGGAAACACTGCTCCGAGGGTCCACGTGGCATTGGATGCCAGATGCCAGACTTACCCAGGACCAAAGCCTGCTACTTGACCAGTCTTGACTGCAGTTCATCTGGATCCAAAACCCGAATCCTGCCCGACTGATGCCAGATGATGACCCAACAGAGCCAGTGCACAACTGTGAAAACACCCTAGACTACTCCCAGCACTAGTGCACTGACTTGCGAGACACAGCGTTCCCAAACCCTGAAACCACAGTATTCACAGATGACAGCAGCTATCCATGGGAAGGCTCCTAGAAAAGTAAGAGCGTCAGTGACCACACAAAAAGAGGTACTTCCCGCTAATAACTCAGCTCAAAAAGCAGAACTAATTGCTCTCACACAGGCTCTCAGATGGGGAAAAGAAAAAGTCATTAATATTTACACTGAGCCAATATACTTTCAGCATGGCACATACCACAGGAAAAATATATATAGAGAGAGGCTTACTAACATCAGCCGGTAAGATTATTAAAAATAAAACTGAAATTTTGGCACTACTAAATGCCCTCTGGTTTCCAAAGAAGGTTGCTATCATCCATTGCCAAGGCCCTCAAAAGTCTGACACCCCAGTGGCCACAGACAACTGCCTGACAGACAAAACTGCCAAAGAAGTGGTTCTAACACTGGTGAAACTCCTTGAGTTTTTAGATGAAATAGCCATAGAAAAAGCTTGCAGAGCTAAAAATGAACTGACTCAGGAAACTTAAAAATTATTACTGGTGACCAGAGTGCACTTCCCAGATCCTAGCCTTATCCACCATACCTCACTATTCACGAGCAGAAAAAAAAATGTGCTACCAGCCCAGGAGCAACAGAAACCACTAGCAGATGGCTACAGCTGCCAGGGGGGCCAGATATATTTACCAGAACCAGTGAGATGAAATCTAGTCCAGCAAATACACACAACCACCCATCTAGGAGATAAAAAAAAACAAAAGCTACTGCAACACAGATTTGCATTTAAAGAACTTTCAAAACTACCCAGTCCACCATGGCATGATGTATTGCTTGTGAAAAAGTCAACGCCAAGGTAGAAACAAGACTTCCAGTAGGAATATGCCTCAGGGGGAGTGTGACGGGACAGAGTTGGGAAATTAATTTTACCTAACTGCATCCTGCCAGTAAAGGATATAAATATCTCCTAGTGCTAGTAGATACCTTTTCGGGGTGAATAGACGCTTTCCCCACCAGAAATGAAACTGCTCTAACCACTGCAAAAATGCTTTTAAATGAAATAATTCCTAGGTATGGACAACCTTTTTCAATTAACTCAGATAAAAGGCCTGCATTCATTTCTGCCTTAACCCGAGCAATGAGTAAAACCCTGGGTATACTGTGGAACCTCCACTGTGTCTACCAGCCACAGAGCTCGGGACAGGTAGAAAGAATGAACCAGACCCTAAAAGAAACTTTAACAAAACTCATTAATGAGACTGATGGAAAGTGGACAGAACTCCTACCCTTAGCCACCCTTAGAGCAAGATGTACCCCATATAGGGCTGGTTTTACTCCATATGAAATCACATATGGAAAACGTCCCCCACTGCTTCCTTGTGTACATGATCCTGAATTAGCAGAAATAGGTAATCATACTCTCTTAAAGTATGTCTAGTCCTTCCCCCAGATCCAGAAGGACATTTTCTCCCAGATTAGAAACATCATGCAGCCCATGCCAAAATAGCTTAGTCATGTGGGCTAATGAGTAGCTACTCCAACTACGTACAGCATCAATGTGGAATCACTTATCTTGAATCCCTATTACAGAGCAGTGCCTTCACCCTTAATAATACCAAGTGCGTTACTGTAAAAAGACCAGAGGCTTGTTACAAGTATCTTGAAGGAGTTTGCTGGGCATGTCTGACACCTAGAACATGTAACCCAATTACAATCCAGGTACAAAGACCAAACGACCGAGTCTGGAAACAAAAACAAACTTAAGAACTCCAACTTTATATGTGCCAGCCTCAGGGGACTCAGTTTCCAATTCAGTTAATCTGCCCACCTAGGACTCCCCTGAGAGCAGTGGGGCCACTTACCCAAATACAGTACCTACTCTTCAACTCTTTTAATCCTGATTTCAGTAGCCCATGCTCAATAAGAAACCACATCAGCAATTCACCTTGCTCACCATTTTATTAAGCATGTTAAATGATATGCATCATCTTTTAAATGTAACTGAACCTGAATTAACTTCTGATCATTGGTTATGCCTACAGCCTAGACCCCCATATTGTGTAAGGTTAGGTGAACTAACCCCCCTCCCAATAACTGATAAGAACCAATCACTTTGAACCCAACTAGCTCCACTGCTTACTTTAGGAGATGTAACTGGACAGGGAAATTGTCTCACAACTCCAGGCTACAATTTAACCAAATCCTCTTTAGCCACAGTAAGTTATGGTACTCAAAATTTAGAACCATCTTTAGCTTACTTCGCTTCAAATGAAGCTTGGCTAATTTGTACAATGGGCTTAACCCAATGTATTACAACTAGCTTGCTTTAGCCAGAGGTGTTTGTGGTATAGTACACATATTGCCCCAAATATATGTGTACCCTGGTTCAGAAGGAGAGAGTTTAATTTTCTCTCAAGGGTGGAGTTCACACCATCAAAAGCGAGCTCCAGTCTTAATCCCAATCCTGCTTGGTCTCACAGTGGCAGGAGGGTCAGCTGCAGGAACTGCTATCTTAGTAAACAAACAAACAAACAAACAAACAAACCTTGTAGCAATGTCCTCACAGTTTAATGGAACCTTAGAAAACCTCCAGTCTGCTATAAATTTACTGGAGCCTCAAGTAGACTCTCTAGCAGAAGTAGTCCTCTAGGATCAACGAGGACTACACCTCCTCTTTTTGAGTCAAGGAGGTCTGTGTGCTGCACTAGAAGAAACCTGTTTTTCTTTTTTTTGTTTTATGCCAATAAGTCAGGAGTGATCAGAGATACCCTCCAAAAAGTTCAAGATGATTTAGGAAAAAAAAAAAAAAGAAAGAAAGAAAAAAAAAGCTCTCAGACCTGCTTCCAAAACTTATATAACCGGAACTCCCGGCTAACAACTTAGTTACCAGCCTCACTAGCCCCTGACTCCTCCTTATCCTGGGATTACTAAAAGGGCCTTGCTTCCTCAACTGGTTCAAGTTCCCAAAAACTCTATTAGCCACAATCAAACTCATAGTAATTAATGCCCAATATAACCCCCTACCCTTAGACAAAAAAACAAAAATTTAACATAAATGTCAAAGATTTGACATGAGGATGAGACCAGTGGAGACTGTAATGGACAGTGATACCCTAACTCCATCCATTGTGAGCAAGTGAACCAGACTTGCTCCATTTAGTTAAACTTGCCAAAACCCCTTCCCCTTTTGTAACCAAAATAGCGTTTTAAGCAAGCAGTGACCCTGCAGAAATGGAAGGAACTTTAGCTGCAGAATTCTGCGACAACTGAAAAATTCTTACAGAAACCACAATCCTCTCTCAAATCTGTCTGGTCTGTCTGTGAGGAATTTTTAGATATGTAAGACCCCGACTTCCTCCTTATGGTTATAACCTGGCAAATATTAGCTTCTGTACAAGTCTTCCCATTCCCGGCTTGAAGGTCCATATAAAAACCTGTACCCCCGCTTCAAGTTGGTCAAGAGACTTTGTGCTGTGAGCCTGCTTTTGACTGGCCAACCTAAAAGGGACCCTTGCTTAATTCATACACAGTGTTCTGTCATTTCTCTATAATTCCACTCGTGGCTACAAGTTTGAAACCATTTTACCTCCTGACTGCTGAAGAATGTAAGTTAAAGAAGAATTATCTTAAATATATTTCATCTTTGTCAAGCATTTAGCTTTATTAAAATTATAACCTGCCATTTTTTTGAACATTTACAAAGTAACAATCATTATCTCAACCAATTCTCATATCCACAAGATAAGTGATATTATCCTCATTTTATAGGCAGTCGAAGAGAGTCTTAGAAATGTATCAACCTGTATATAGTGTAGCTTATATGTGTGTGGGCTTTGGAGTTGGATCTAATCTTGTCAATTATTAGCTATGTTAAAAGATATAAATAAACTTTTACAAATAAGACGTTTGGAATAATGTCAGGCACACGCTGTGATTAATAAATAGAACTATTGTGGTTAAGTTACATGACAAAGCCATATGGCTAATAGCATACTAACAGTGAAAATACTTAAAATCATGTCTTTCTGGTCATAAGACCAGTATTACAGACAGCAGAGACTCATCCTAATTCTGAGAAAAAGCATCTTAAAATAGTGTCTGCTACAAAATGTGATAACAGGAGCCAGAGAAGCTGAAGCATTATATACAACAGGATTAGGGGGCTATGGAAGAAAGAACTAAAAAGATGAACAGGATCCATGGGTGCCTTGAACTTTATGCTAAAAGCAATGGAAAACAAAGTAAGAATTTTATTTAAGGAAGAAATACAAACTTATTTGCTGTCCAGAAATTTTCCAGTTTATGTGAGGAATTGTTTTAAAAATTGAGAGTAGATATGCTCAAAGTCATAAATTTAATATTTAACACATTAATTTAATTAATCCATTATCCTAGAAAGCTGCTACCCCTGAACACATTTCTGTAAGTACTTTTAGTTAAAGGACACTTTAAAAAAAATCTTTGCATTAAATAATCTTTTTTGAACTTTTTAGAAAAAGAGACTTTATCTTTAGAGCAGTTTTGGTTCTTACTAAAATTGACAGAAAAGCAGAGACTACCCTAAGACACCTGTCCACACATGTGCAACCTCTTCCACTGTCAGCGTTCTGCTCCAGATTGGTATATTTGTTACAATCAAGGAAACTTCACTGATATTATTCTCACCAAAAGCCATTATCACATCATGAATATTTGGTTTTGGCCTATGGTATTAACAGTTTATTCATCAGACTCAATCCATAATGACTTCTGGTTATCTAAATAATAAAAGCAAATCTCACCCATTTCAGATGTAGATTTCAACACCACTTGAGAATTTTCAGAAGACTTGACCATGCAGCCCTGAAATCTGTTACCAAAGGGGAATTTTCTAAAGTTTTCTTTTAGAGCAGCATGAAAGAAATAAGTAAATAGACTCCAAATATGAGTACATTGAAAGGAATATTTGTTCCCTAAAAAATTCCCTTCTTCCTTCCACAGAGATATCAGTTCAATAATAAATGGACTAATTCCCCTGGAGAAAATAAAAAAGAAATTAGGAAATGCATGCACCCTACATGGCTATAAAACCAGGCACATCAAAGTAAATAGCAAAATTTGTGGCACTTACTTGTCATAACCTCTCCAACTATTCAGCACTACATGGCAGGAAGAAATTCCCAACTCCCAGCTTCTCCAGGGAGAGAGATAAAGAAGACTCAAACAAACTTCTTACCTTAAACTTTTTCAGAGGATTATTCTAGAGACTGTTTTCTGTCTTGCTTAAATCTAAGAACTAACAGGAAAGAGCCAATGAGAATAAAAATGATGGTTTGGACAAGCGCGTATTCACTTACCGTAAACCGTGGCAGTCCCAGCTCAGTGGGGCTCAATTGCATGAGGTTAGCAATCCTTTACACTGAAACGTTTGTTCATAGGCTATATTTCATGTTATGTGTTTTTACTACACTAAAAAAAGTCATGTTTACCTGTGGTGCCTTAGGTGATGTTCTTTGAATCATCACTTATTATACCTAAAGAGAACTAAATTAATATTTCTAGACTTCTGCATGTTGCTTATATTGTCCAATTTCTAAAATAGCTAGATGTAATTAACTATCCTAAATTGACCTCTTTTTGACTTTAAATTTACCTACTATTTCTCTAACCAACATCTGTCTCTAATTTTTTCTTAGTTAAACAAAACAGCTTATTTAATCTAGTTACACCTTTTTTCCCCTGCCTCTTGTGAACTTTCTCTGGGTTTGCTTACTGGCATTGAACTATCTTGCACAATATGTTTGTACTCTATTTTTTAAATTTTTCTAATGCTTATGATATTATAAAGTTGGTCTATTGTCATTCTTGCAAAACATATTTCATTTTACATGACATAGAATAACTCTTGCCTATTTCACACAAAGAATATTTCTGTCTGGCTTTGAAATTAAGGTCTCATATTTTCTCAAATTGGACTAAGGAATTGTTTTGTTCCATTTAACTTCATGATCTTATAGTACAACTTGGATCGTTTATTTACTGAAGTAGATATTAAAAATCAGGAAAAGCAAGTCTTTTAATTCTTACTAAGGTTATCAGAAATTTCATCACTGAAACTTCAGGAAAGAAAATAACAGAAGATAAAAGGTTTAGTGACATAATCTTCACTCAACTATTTCCACTTTCTCCCTCTTTCTCCCTTCTGCTCTCTCTTCCTCTATAACTGCCCCCCCCAAACACACTCCCTCACTAGAAAAAAAAAAGAGGGTACTTTTAGTGAAAGAAGTTTAATGTAGCCAGCTATGAAGGGACTAGAAGGTGTCAGCCCTGCACTATCACAAGGAAACAAATGTGAGAAAAGATAAGAAAATTCAGTGAGAAGGCAAGAGGAAGAACCAGAGAAAATAAGTCTACTCAAAAGAATAGCACAGGAAAACATACTTAATAGGAGGAAGCAGGAATAGCTCTTGAGAGGTGATTATTAAGAATTAGAGGTGAACTAGCTTTGGAATTTGGAAATGATGTTTTATAGAGTAAGTATTCAAAAGAAGCAAGCATTATAAAAAAGTTTTCTCCCTCACAAAATTTCTCACTGGACCCACTGTGATGCTAATTTCACCAGAAGTATTGCCTCCAAATCTGCACCCTTGTTTGAAAGCGCAGAACACATGCCTTAAGTGGACTTCAGAGCACACTTTTCCTCCCATCCACCTCGCCAACCCCCATCAGAGAAGAAAAACTACATGTTGAAATTCCATAAATACAGGGCTAGGGAACTTGCCTTACCCAAAATGCCTGCTCTCCAAGTATGCTCAGTCTATATTCAATAGCTATGTTGCAGTGCCCTCTTTACTTTGTCCTTTGGCCCGTGCTCCAATGCCATCTCCCACTCCCTCCTATATATTTGGTGATCTTGTTCTAATAAGTATCTCTGTATCTCTACATCATAATTCATTCTCCTTTTTTATTTCCTTTGCATCAATGGGATCAAAGAAAAAAAAAAAACTCCATCGGTCTTACGATACCCTAAAACACCTTCTTGTTCATTTGTGTACCTCATGGTCAACCATCTTGGTTTTTCAACATGCTGTCTACATTTCCTTTTTCTTACTCAAGTCTCTGTGATTTCAATAAGACTCCTTCCCCTATATTAAAGAAACTACTTTCACCCAAATTATCAGTGACCACAGGGATTCAAAATGCCATGAACTCATTTAACTCCTTCTCTCCTTTCACTTCTCTGAAGCTTCTCTCGTCACTTTTCATTATGCCATTGAACACCATTTGCAACACACTAGCTTGATTTCCAAGACACAGTTCTCTATTATTTGGGTTTTGTTTGTTTGTCTTGCTGCTTAATATGCACATATCTGTGATTTATTTTTTGCCAATATTCCTTAAAGATCCATGTTTCCCTCTTCTATCCTTCTATCTTATCCATGCCTGCTAATTATTTTCATTTGAGTTTTAATATCACTTGTACTAATGATTTCATATTTGTTCAACAGTAATATTTTGAGAATTTTATAGCTGTATTTCCAAATTCCTGAAGGAGTTTAACACTTGGAAGTCACACAGATGCTTAAATTCAGCATGGCTAAAACTGAACTTATCATCTCCAAGCCTGTTTCTCTTTCAATTATCTTTATTTAAAGTAATTATATCATCTAATCACCTAAGTTGAGAATGATCCTTAGTACTCTCTTTACTAATTATTTCCCCAACAGTTTATTATGAAGCCCAGTAGATTCCATCTCCTAATTATCTCTCTAATTGGACACCAGCCCTGCTGCTTTCAATTTAGCTGTCAATTTATTGTTATTTTTTAAACTCGATCTTAAATGTGAATTAGTTATTTTTTTAACTTGATATTAAATGTGAAATAGCGTGAGCTTTTATGTAAAAAAAGCTTACTAGCTGTAATCTTACTAGCTGTGAATCTTCAATTCACATAATGCTTCTAAGGTTCTCTTTTCTAAAATCGTTAACGTTTATCGTTAATAAAAAATGTCCTCTTTACAAGATATTCTTCCTTTTTCTTTTATTTCAGCCTTTATCTATGCAATCACATTGGAAAAATTATTAGAGTCCATTGTCAGAATTCTGAGACTAAAAGAGGTGGATAAAAAAAATGTAAAGAAGAAAAGCCAAGTAAACAGTTTTCCTTAGACTAAGCTAGCCTGAAAGCTGAATAGAAGGGAAGTGATGATGCAGCTTACAGTTCTCCTATTCTACTGATGAATGCATTATTGGTAAGTAATTTATTCAGCTGGCATTTTAGAATTATGAGAATTAGGAAGGATGGATCTATATCACAAGTTCAGATTAAAATTTGGTTCTATTGTGAAAATGTGGGAGTAAGCAATTACAATCTGATTAAAAGGGTCAGAGTGCATGCTAATGATATCTTTATACAATCAAATATTTGAACATCACACATAATAATATCCTAATATGCATAAATACATCATATATATACACATAATAAGTGTATTAGTGGAGAAATACTAAGATGTAAATAAATAAATGATGCATAATATTGGAGCACAGTTTCATGTGTAAGACAAGACAGAATTTTTTATCTTAGATGTGCCTCTTATTGCTCCTTCAAAGCCTATAGTTTGTCCTAAAGAAAAGAGCTCAAGACTCCTACTATGATTTTAAAATCATATTTAGACTCACATGCCCCATCTCTTGGCACAGTTGCAACAAAAATAGATGATTATGAATGAAAGGAAGCTAATCCAGACTTTAAACAGTCATCTATGATGTCTGGAATGAAGATGGGATTGCCCATAATCTCTTCATTCTTTTCCACTTAACGAATTCTCAAATTTGCACCTGAGGGTGGCAAATGAGGGTATCAGAGTACACAATAGATGCAGAAACTGGACAGTCATAAGAAAGAGAACACAGAGTGATGGGTGAATTGTAAAGGGCTTGATAAACTGAACTTCTTAGGGTGTCAAAACTATAAGCAAGCAAAAACAAAAAGGCAGATAAAAAAATACAAACAAGAGGGCAAAGAAGTTGAATAGCAAACACAGAATATGGAATATTTTATACCTTTGTCTCAATTATTTAATGAAGCCACCCATTCCAAGACCTCCATAGAGCTCTGTTCTAATCGATTTTCTTTAGTATATGTCCATCTTTTTCTGGATTCTCCATTTGAACATGTTGTTCCAACAAACCTAAAATCTCCTAAATTAAGTAAAACTTAGCTTTTGTAACTCAAAAGGAAAAAACTTAACTGAAGTGATTGTGTACACATTTTTGGCATTCGGACACAAAGTTGCCACCTAATATTTATTTACAAAAAATATAGAAGAAAAACATATTGATTTTTCTAAGAAATAAAAAATGTGCTTTTACAAAATTTATCACCCATTATCACTAAATAAAATTCTTTTAACATAGGTTTCTTTAATATACCAAAGAAAAATTATAGCAAAATCAATTAACTCTTATTGTTTTCTTCTTGTAAAAGACATAAAAGCCTGCATGTGCTACTTTAAGATTATAAGATAAAAGAGACATAATCTCTTCATTCTTTTCCACTTAACAAAAAAGAATTAAAGCTATTGATACCGTCAGATAAATAAAAATACTTTGAAATGCATTCCTTACCATGAAAACCTTGCTTTAAGGCACAAAGATATCAAAGATAATATCTTATAGCCAATATCATTCTTAAAACTTTGCATTCCTAATTTTGGAAGGAACAAAAAGTTTCCAATAATACATTGACCTAATATATTTTATATCAGATTGAATCTTTCTTCCTGTAATCTTTGAGTACATATTCAGATACACAGAATAAAATAAACATAAATGAACCTCTACTGTTTATATACTTGAAATAATCAAAGAACAAATTTGTTTCATACTGAATACTAATTCCATTGTATACATATGTGATATCCTGTTCCTTGCAACCACTGGGTGGGCCTATGATATAATAGGCTGTAATCATTTCATCTGGCTATTCTCATCTACTGGGACAATATTTCCCTTTTCCCGTGAGAACTCTCTATAGGAGTAGAGTACTGAATATTTTCAGTTTTCCTGATTGAAATGCAATCTATGTGCAGTGTAGGGCATATATTATCTTGCTCAGAGAAAGGTATGCAAAGTTTAGATCTCCCAGAAATAAACAGTACAATTCTTTGTCCCAGTAACTGCCACTGTTGGGATTAAAAGGTCATGTTCTCAACCAATTACTGATAGTTTGCTAAATCCTCCTAAAGCATTATACCTGAGGAAACTGAGCCCGTTATCAAGAGTACCCTGGATGACTAAAATAAATGTTTCCTTGCATTCCTACCAACAGTGCAGAAGTGTTCCCTTCTCTCCACATCCAAGCCAACATCAGTAGTTTTGGGATTTTATTTGCTGCTCTTACAGAGTTAGATGATGTCTTAAAGTGGTTTTGATTTGCATTTCACTGATGATTAAAGATGATGAGCATTTTTTCATGTGTCTGTAGCCCATGCTCCTGTCTTCTTCAGAGAAGCTTCTTGTTCAAGTCTCTTTCCCACAATGAAGTGGGATAACTTGTTCTTTTTTTAATTAGTTTAAGTTCTCTGTAGATTCTAATTATCAAACTTCTGTCAGAAAAATAACCTGCAAATATCTTCCCCCATTCTGAGGGCTGTCTGCCTTCTTTACTTACTGTGTGTTTGTCTATGCAGAAGCTTTTCAGTTTCAGTCTTCTACAAGTCGCCAGCTAATTAATCTAGCACCATTTGTTAAATAGGGAATCTTTCCCTCAATTTATGTTTTTAATGGGCTTATCAAAGATCAAATGATGACAAGTGTCTGGGTTCATCTCTTGGTTCTCTATTCTGTTCAATACATCTCCCTCTCTGTTTTTGTGCCAGTACCATGCTTTTTTGATTACTATAGGTTTATAGTGTGGCCTGAAGTCTGGTAGCATGATTCCTCCTAATTTGTTTTTATTTCTGAGTAATGTCTTGGCTATTTGAAGTTTTATCTGATTCCATATAAAACAAACTAATATTTTTTCCACATATTTAAAGTATGACATTGGTGCTTTTAATAGGAATTGTATTAAATTTGTATAGTATGGACATGTGGGTAGTATGGACAATTTAATAATGTTGATTCTTCCCAGCCATGAGCATGGCATGTTTTTCCATTTGTTAACATCTTCAGCTATTTCTTTTCCCAGAGTTTCATAGGACTCTTTGTAGAGATCTTCCACATCCTTTGTTAGGTAAATTCCCAAATATTTTATCTCCTTTGGTACTACTGTACAAGGAATAGAGTCCTTGTACAGTAATACCATTAATAGAAAATATAGTCAAGAGACTGTACAAGGAGTAGAGACCTTGTACAGTAGTATAATTAATAGAAAATATAGTCAAGAGAATATATGTTCAGCTTGACTAATGTTGGTCTATATAACAGCTACTGATTTGTAAGTATTGATTTTGTATCCTGAGATGCTGCTGTATTGGAAATAAGTTTGAAGAACACTTAGGGAAATAAAAGTAGACCTGCCATTCGATCCTGCAATTCTTCTGATAGGTATATATCCAGATGGCCAAAAAATCATTTTACAATAAAGATATTTGCACCATTATATTTATTTCAGCCCAATTCATAACTGCCAAGTCTTGGAAGAAGCCCAAGTGCCCATCTACCCATGAATGGATGGGCAGTATATGTATACCATGGAATATTATGCAGCCATAAACAAGATGAAGACTTTACCTCTTTTATGTTTACGTGGATAGACCTGGAACATATTCTTCTTAGTAAAGTATCTCAAGAATAGAAGAAAAAGTATCCAATGTACTCAGTACTAACATGAAACCAATCTATAATCACCCAAACTTTCATATGAATGATTAAACACAACTATAGCTCAGAATAAAAAAGGGAGAGGCGGGTAAGGGGAAGGGAGAGGGTAGGCTGGGTGGAAGGAGGATAATGGGTGGGACCTCACTATGGTGCATATTGCAAGGTTACATGTCAAATCTATTAAGAGTAGAGTATAATGTCTTAACACAATTAAGTAAGTGAGGTGAAGGCTATGTTAACCAGTTTGATGTAAGCATTCCAAATTGTATATAATATCAGCACATTGCACCCCATAAATGTATTAATGTGCAGTTATGATTTAATAAAAAATAAAATAAAATAAAAGTTTCCTGAGGACAACATTTACAAACAGCCCTAGGAAAAGTTTGAGTGTTCTCACCTTTCTTTGTTTCCTTCACACCACCCATGGTTGAATGGTGTATTCATTTTATCGTTCCAACCTATCCTGTTTCTTAGAAAAATCTCTTCTCCAAACTGTTACATGGTTCTAAATTTTCCTCCACTTCCAAATTGCTCTTTTCCCAGATTCTTCCCTCTAAAGTATAGTACAAAGTTCTTTCTTGTGTATCATTATCCACTTGAAGCTATCAGGCCATGTGTGTTGTAATAGCTGCCTTATATAGATTGGTAGGAATTTTTATTATAATTATTAATAGGTCCTCAAGTCCCTTAAACCTCAGTGCACAGCAGGCCCTTTCACCAAGCTTAAATAATTAAAGCATTAAAGAAATGGAGAATAAAGAGTGTAGAGTTATTTTTTATCTTGTTTAAGACAATAATCTCTTTATCCAATCATTGTCAAATAGAACCCATTTTTTATCACACAAAATAAAATAGTGTAGAAATTATTTGCCACTATGTCATAATAGCAAACAAAGGGAAGCTTCAAGGCAATCTATCTTCTGATACTCGTTTAATTTATGCAGAACCCATCTAACCAGCTTCTTTACCCTTACCAAGTTGTTTCCAATGGTCCAATATTGTTGGAATGGTAATGTTAAACCTTACTGCTAATTCAACTGTAGGATGAGATGGAGTTACTTTAACTACAGTTTTCAGCTCATTAATACCCATCTCAGTCTCGGGCGGAACACATGGTTCATTTTCATGAATAAATTACCAGAATGGAACTTCTCAAAACATCAGTATACTGTGCATCCTTTAGCCACATATTTCCCAAATACTCCATTGATATTTTGAGCTGTCTATGCTGCATTGGTTGAATTTACCTCATGTTCAAAAATTACACAAATTTTTTACTTAGCCATGATTTTACAAAATTTACTCAAAAAAATTTTGAGAGATAATCACAAGCCAAAATGTGCATTTGAAAGAATGTACCTTCAAACACACAAAACAAGAAGGGTCAAAGTGAAATATCAGAGATCTCAACTGTCAAACTTAGCACCTATGGGAACCGTATGTTTCTTACTTAAGTACCTAATGCTTAAAAGGACAGTCATGAATCATTTAATGACAAAAATGCATTCTAAGAAACACATCTTAAGATGATTTTGACCCTGGGCAAACATCACAGAGTGTGCTCACACCAACATAGAAGGCACTGCCTACTACACACTTGGGCTATGTGGTACAGCAGATTACTCTTGGGTTACAAACCTGCATAGCATGTCACTATACTGAACAGTGGTGAGCCATTGAAACACAAGAGTAAGAATTTGGGTGTCTAAACATAGAAATATACTGTAGTAAATGTACTGTATAAAAGATAAAAAGTGGTATACTTACCATAAACAGTGGTCTATAAGTAGCCCATAAGTAGTTCTGGGCGAGATAATGAGTGGTGAGCAAATGTGGGGCCTAGAATATATCAGTGTATATTACTATGAATTTTATAAGCCCTTTAAACTTAGGCTACAATGAACTTTTTTTTTAAATGTTCATTCTTAGTCTTAATTTCCTGTAAATTTTCATTTCATAAACTACTCAATTTTTCAAATTTAATCATTTTTAAAATTTCAAATTAATATGGGGGTACAAATGTTTAAGTTATATTGTTTTCATTCAAGATAAAGTTCAAGTTGTAGTTTTAGTGCTTCATCCAGAGGTCTGCTGAAGATCCTCACATTGTGTACATTAGCTCAATGCAAAAGATATGACTTTCCAGAATAGCCAGAAAATAAAATAGAATAAAAGAAACTACAGTATCATGTGGGAAAGATCAAGAGCCTGGATAAAAACACATGAAGCCATTTAGCAGAACAGAAGCTCACCAATCAGAAAGAGTATCACAAGCCATTATAGATTCCCTATAACAGAGTAACTATTATCATAACAAATAGCACCTGTTAAAACATATGCCCATAATTAATTCACCAATAGGTATTATTTTTACATTTTATTTGTTAACAGATTTTAAAAACAGAACAATACTTGTTAAATTTAATACTATCTCCAAAGGTCTTTAGACTAGAGTTTTTATTGCTCCAATCTTGCATTGGCATGCATGAATGAATTGTCATGGTATATGAAGAATCAACATATAAATACTTGTGAACGATTTAGAAAATACCAAGTTATTGCATAAGAAATATAGAATAAATAGAATCATTGTTTTTTACAGCTGTAAAATTTTAAACCTGTATCTTCTGATCCATGTCACTCAGTGCTGCTCTTGAAGGTTTCTTGTGTGCTAGTTGTTTCCATAGCATCACTTGATCACATTTTAGTCACAACTAAAGTGGTGTTTAATATTCTGTCTGTGTCCATGCCTGCTGAGTATTTAGGATACAGAAAAGCGAGTCTTAAAGAGGCTATGTTGGCAAATGACAGTCAGACCAAGAATCAAGGATTTTATTTCCTTTTATGTACTGTTCTCTATGCCACGTAACTTTGGAAGAGTTGAATCATTTGAATAGACCGCATCTTTTTTTCTAAAACAGAGATTCCCTCTGAATCTCAACACGGATGTCATCGCACACAATGCATCTTTTTAGTGGGTACTTATTCATTAAGCTAGTATCAAGGGACTTTTATTATCGAATCACTTGATTTTAGGGGCTTGCTTAAATTTAAAATATCAATCTTCCTTAGATTTCATATATAATTTCCTCTGGTTCTATAGCATGAGAAAGCTTTTGGGTATAGAAAACAACAATAAAAACAACAAAGTAGAGATTAAAGGACCTGATTTCTTCATGAGTATTCACTGTTTTTCTTCTAATTAATAACATATTTTATTTAACTCACTATAATCAAATACTATCATTTCAACATATAATTAATATATACATATATATTTTTCATACTAGGTCTTCAAAATTTGGAACATATTTTACATTTGCAGATTAGCTATATTTCAGTGCTTAATGGCCCCCTGTGGCTAGTGGATGCTGCACAGGACACTATAGATTTGGAGAGTTGGAAGAAGCTGGTTACCATCACCACATGTGGCAAGAAATATCAGAATTAATTTTTATCTTCCTCTTATACATATACACATCATTTTTCTTTACAAGCTATAGTCTATTCTCGTCACAAAATCAGGAATTTTTTTTAATTAATGCAAGTCAATTATTTTCTGGACTCAGAGTATTATAACTTCGTTTTTCCTTTAAAGAAGCTTCTTTAGTCAGCCATCTTGCCTCTCTCTTCAATAATTTATTTTTCAATAAAATATTGGAATATCAGCCAAAATATAAACATAAATTAAATGAAAAGGGCTTGTTTCACTCTCACCTATTTTTGGAGTTGACCATGATCTCAGCACCCAAAGTTTGTATCTATAGACACATACCTCTGTCTTCTAGACAAACTGATTTGCTGGTACACAATATTGCTAACAAGCATCCTATAAGGAATAATAAGAAAATGACAATGTAAAGAATTGATAATGTAATTATTTATCTTGTACTTTTTATGTAATGATAAAAAATAATTTATTACAGTATTTTCCTCATTGACCTAAAAAATCATAACTTCTGCTTAACTTATTAGTATGTGAATTATATACACATATATGAAGACACATTTATGATATTTAAAAATATTTAATAATCTTAGACATAATTTAAAAATAATGTACTACAATAATGTTTTTGCTAGGATCTAATTCATACTTTTAAAAATTATCATTTGCCTTTCAGAGAATATTTTTGATCATTATTATATTTCTTCCATTTCATTTCCAAATACATGACCTATGATAACTTTAAACTTCTGATGGTAAGTCAATATTAGAATTTAAAAAATAAGTTTTTGGAAACATAAATTTGCTATCTTTTTCCTAGAAGAAGGGGCTTTACCTTTTTTTGATTTGTTTCGTTCTGTTGATCAGTGCTACTACAATATTTTCTATATGCATAAATGAACTAAAAGAATGTGACTCTATTTCAAAGATTGATGCAGCACTTCAAATTTGGTTGTAAATCATTTATAGAAAGTTATTAAATTTAAGTAATCACTCATGACAGAAATTCAGTGGTTATTTTTATCTAAATACATTTTTGTAAGGATTAGTAGTCTGATAAAGGTAAAACTATCACAAAATAATGGTATGAGGTATTTTTATAAGCCTTTAAAAATTTAAAGGATATTATTTTTGAAATTCTGAATTATTTGCTGAAATAAAATTGGAAAAGTTTGTTGGAATTTGATATTGGATGAATAGCAAATCAAATAAATAATCTAAAACAGGACACTTGGCAGAGAGAAAGGGGCATTACTAATAATTATGCCAGGACAACAGATATAATCCTAGGTTCTCTCAGGTATACCAGGAGATATGGGTATGCTATTTACCGGAGGTCTTTAATCCTAGGCCAGTGTGTTTAGATTTAATTGTATAGACAATGAGGACTAAAAAAATATTCACTATATTTGGAATAATTTAAAATCGTATGAAAAATAAAGTAAAATGTTTCTAGTAGAAAATCTACTAAGGCGTGGAGAATAGCTAGGAGCCTATGGAAGGTAAATACCTCTCTTTCTGAATATAGTATATTTATAATGTAATGTATAATCTTTATTCCATAGATGGGTTGGAATTAATTATTACAGAGAGTAATAATTAATCCAGTTTCACCAAGAGTTCAAAAAAAGTGTAATTATTTAACTGAAATCATTTATATCATTTGAACCACTATATGGAAAATTACATTTTTGTTTACATGTGCTATTTTTGGATTAGGTAATTTATTGCAATTTTAATTTTAATAATCTTTCTTGCTTTTAGTATCAGTTTTTGAAATTGAAAGCCAATAAAGAAATTTATCACTATTTAGCCCCTTTAGTTTGAAGGCTGTCTGTAAAATGTATAATTAGCACCAATGACTGACTTATTTTATTGTTTCTATAACTACACATATTGGATTTCATTAATGTATGTAGACCTTTCAAAATTCTAAGGCTACTGAATTTTATATTTAATCTTCTGTTGACCTATTTTCTCCCTTTGTAAAATGTTTTGGGTCTTTGGAAGGTAGAGAGACATAAACCTGTACATCTCTTCAAGCAAAGAAAATCTGAACCTTTCAAGCTGGAACTGACAACTCACTTTATAAAGATATTGAGTGACAAATTCTTAACAGAAGCCATTTGATCTATAAATAAAGTAGCTCATGATAAAACCTTTCTAGTACAAATGCAACTCAAAACCGCAGTAAATCTCCTCCAACATTTAAAAGTAAATATGAATGTTATACAAATATTAATGCATGAAAGAAAAAAGTATAAACTCTCTATGCAACCAGAAATATATTTTTTCACCAAAAGGGATCAATTTGTTCATTTTAAAACTTCTGAAAATTTAATGCAATTATTGACTTTGTCCAAAAGAAATAACAACAATAATTAGGCTATCAGAGGAGTCCAACCTGCAGCCCTGGAGCCATATGCAGATTATTTGAGGTCTAGTTTGCTTATCTGCGGTGTCAGATATCAGGAAAAGTACACACAGAACTTTTATTTTGGTTATCATCTTTCTCTATTGTTTGTATATGTACTGTGTGACCCAAGACAACTCTTTTCTTCCAATGTGTGGCAGAAAAGAAAAAAAGGTTGACAGTCTTAACAATTTAAATATATTAAAAACCAATCTTATAGTTTACACAAATGCTTTGTACTTGGAACAAATTAACCTTGAAAGATAAACTTAAGCTGTGGAAATTGTGTTCACAGTTTTCAATCTATAGAATATTTTAATTACAAAATTAACATGCTTGATCTATTGGACATGTATAAAAAACTTCACTTAATACCTTGAGAATACTCATTTGACTCAAACAAACTTGAAGTATATTCACATAGGATGTATTCTTTGCCCATATGCAATAATTACAACTCAACAATAAAATGATACTGTTATGTAATTTTCAAACCCCCAAAATTAAAAAAAAGAAAAACTCATAAATTAATTTCATTTTTAAAATGATCACAACATTAATAACAAAAAATACAAGGTAAATCATGAATTATACATAATTTGTATAAATTGTCAGATATAAAAATTAATTTAATAAGAGTTACAGGATCTAGCTGGAATATCCTTTTATGCTCACAAGAATAGCAAAAATTAGAAAGTCTGATACACATAATATCAAAATATTAGTGAGGACATAGAGTGGCAGACACTCATCAACTTCCTACATCTATATAAATTAGTACTACTTCTTTATATCCCACTCTGACGTCTACCATATTTCATTGATTTTAAATACATGCAAATTTTTGCATTTTATTATCTCTGTAATCAGAATATCTTATATGCCTGTGACCATGGGCATATAATTGCTATTGTTCTTTTATGGTAGTACATAAAATAATAATGTGTCTTCCAGTAGACTGCATCCTAGATTTAATAAGATACTCTGTAAAAATAAAATATCCCAGCAATCCAATAAACTGTTTTGATAAGGAAGTTCTTATATGTATAAATGAGATATATTAAAAAATTCACAACAAAATTGTTTTTAATAATAAGAATCATTCAGACAAGATAATATCCCATTTCTAAGGAAAAGTTAATTCGATTTTTCAATGAATAGTAATGGAAAATATAGGGTAGTGAAAAAAGACTAACAAATATAGACAAAAACATATTAGTGCCACTAGTAGCTCATGAGTGACTTTTACAGCAGAATAGGACTGAATGTGAATAACTCTGAAGTTACCTAAAACAAAATTTCCTGATTAATTTTTAAACTCAAAAGTAAACAATATTTAGTTTATATACCCTACAAATATGATGAAAAGAAAGAGAAATTAATTCAAGATGAAAGCTACATATGAGAAGACTAGCAAATGTTGTGTTGACTTCCATTATATTGGTTATATTCTACTTTTCTTTGTGATGGGTTTATGAACATTAGTGTTTGTGTTAATATTCTATATACCCTTTGGAGGATATTAAACATTTCATGATAAATTTTTAATGTTCAGAAAAGTTACTGATTTTGGTGTAAGACTGCCTGGTGCCAAACTATGCAAATATGGGATTCCAAGGGAAAAATTTGCTTTACAGATTTTGTTTCAAACTTAGTCCAGGCATCATTTTCAGCCATCTTTCCTGACTGTTTTTTGACTTTATTGCATTGGCAATTAAGGGTTACATACAAGAAACCTGGTTTTGTTTAGTAACTGAAACATAACCCAATGGCAATAATACATAATGTCAGAATTTATTTCAGGTTGAACCAAAATGTTAATGTTAATTTTGACATATTTTATTTTTCTAAAAATACCTGTACAGAATTTATAATAAATAAAACCAAATAGGAAATATATTTTTATATAGAAAAGGGCACATACGATTATGTTACATTGTTTGCATTTGTTAGGTAAAGTCCAAGTTGCAGTTGAGCCCTTCACCCAGGAAATGTGCCGAATATCCGTACATTGTGCCCAAAAGGTTAGATTTTACCAAACCCTCCTCCATTCCTCCTTTCTTGAATTTAAATGTGTTTTTTCTCTTATGTGAGTTTGTAGTTGTTCATCCACTAGTTTCATATTAATATTGAGTATATTGGCTATTTGCTTCTCCATTCTTGTGATACTTTACTTAGAAGGATAAAGAAAGATGGAGACTTTATACGTTTTGTATTTATTTGAAAGGATTAGACAATATATTTTTAATAAAGTTATAAATGTATTACAAATTATCAAATAAATATGAATTGGCAAAATAGAAGCATTGGCATATGGAGGAGTAAAGACAATGCCATTGGGTCCAGAGCATGCAGATTACCAAGATGGTAACTGAGTGCATTGGTCTGGGTGATCTGCTGCACTCTTTTTCCAGTAGACCTGTGCCTCTTGATCCACTAGGGTGCCCTGAGCTTCATTATCTTACCAGCGCTATTGCATAAACTCCATTCAGGTAGCTAGTCATCATGAACTGAGTTTCCCTATGGCCTGTTCAGGATTCATTTCTGGAAAAATACATCCTTTAGTGAAATCTTAAAATGGGACACCCATCCTTGACCCACTCTTTTCTGCATAAAGCCATGCTTCAAACTTGGTTTGGGCTTTTCCATCCAAAAGCTCATTACTGCCAACACCCATTGCCTGAAAAATGTTGGTAAAACAGTGGAAATAGAACAAGAAAAATCAAGGTATGGGAGAATTAAGGAAGATAACAAGAAGGTTAAGGAGAATAAAGGGAGAAGAAAAAAGCAATGGTAAAGAGATGGTTTAAAGCTAATTCCAAATACTTTCCTCCAACTCCTTTGTATTCACATAATCAGTTCACTCTTGAAATTTGGGAGCCATCCTTTTAAAAATTTTTAAGAAAAATCAAATGTGTGCCAGTGGTCAGTAAGTTTCACCATCCACACCCTCTCCTTTTTTACAAAAGCCAGAATCTTAGAAACATTTCCAGTACTGGTTATCAACATGGTTCCAGGATAGATTTTTCCAGTGAGTAGAAATCATGAAAGATTTGGAAGGAAAAAGAGAAGCAAAAGTCATTTTTGTATTTGGAGTATCATGGGCAGATATGTATGTTTTGGAGCATGCAAACATAAGACATTGCCAGTGACATCTGAGAATCTTTTTGCAAAACAGGATATAATCCAATTCTGAAATACTTAATTCAGTGTGGACAGTTGATATAGACCATTTATTTCCTGCTATTCTTATATTTCCTGGATTTTTTATGGCTTTCCTGAGCTTTGTACCTGTGGTCCTCTAATACTTTTATTAGCTTCTAATTTATTATTTTGTATTGCTTCTTGTTTGAAAAATATGAAGAGGTTTCCTGAGCAAAGCATAACAAATGCACATTACAATATATCTAGTGACAAAACCTTTAAACTTTGTTTCCCCAAAAGCATTTATTATTGTTCATCTTAAATTCTTCATATAGAGGTAAAGTTCTGATAGGACGATGTTAAATATACAAGTTGTAACACTTTATAATTATGTTCCATAAGTTTAGAAGATACTAGAATGAGCACAAGCATTATCTTGCAATTTAAACTTTTCCATAACATAGTTGCTTATTGGAATTCTATAAAACACAGAACTATCTAGAGTTGAGGTTGCCTATAGCTTTATATTTTTATAAATAATGGAATTATTGATCTTTATCTGTAGCTGTAAATGATTTAGAAGACAAGTTTTAATTTGAAAAATTACACCAACAAAAATACAAGTTTTTGAAGTTTGAGTACTTAAGTACTTGAGTACTTAAAAAATCATGGTTTAGAGAGTGGAGGCAAGATGGCCGACTGGAGCCAGATTTCTACAGGGGTTCCTGTCCAGAGGAGAGTTAAAAGACAGAAGTTTAGGAAGGAAGCTGATGGTTTGGAGCTGAGCCAAGACAGAAAGTTGAAGAATGCACATCAACACTGCCAAG
The DNA here is from genome assembly GCA_963573935.1 of Arctocebus calabarensis. NCBI lineage: Eukaryota > Metazoa > Chordata > Mammalia > Primates > Lorisidae > Arctocebus > Arctocebus calabarensis. Next base: position 22,567 of record CAUYON010087411.1, read on the forward strand.
GTGAGCTGCGACCCCAAGGAAACAAACAATAGGTACAAAATCTATTGCCAAGCAGATGAGAGTCCCCTCCCTCATGAAAATGGCTCATAGTATACTTTCTACAAACAAGCAAGCAGAGTTCTGATATTCTCCTATTTTATCCCATGGAAAAGACCTCTGGGGTTACCAGTGACTGAGTGTGATAGAGGTTTAAGGTGGGGAAGGAGGAATCAAACTTCCTGGACTAATTCATTTGCTGGATGGGTCCTTCTGATTCCACAGAGCACTGGAGCGAGTCACACTCGAGTTGCCAGCGGACTCCTACTTTCTAATTTCTGGAGACCTTTGGAACTCTCCCACTGGAGACTGGGTTCTGACCGGGACAATTAATTTTGAACTCTTGACCTGGGCCAATCACCCGGGGACTATCCAAAGAGATACACTGGGTGTATGGTTGTGGGAAGGTTTGATATTCCTTTTCTGCTTGTTGCCTATGGGGGCTGGATGACTTAATTGCTGGTATTTATCCCACAGCTGAGACTTCATTCAGAGTTACTGATTCACTAGGGTAGGAGAGAGGCCAGATTAAAACAAGACAGAGCCACTTAGTCCCACCACACCAAGCAGGTCCCCAGTGTCTCAGGCCATAGTAAAGCTCTAGGGGAAAGCTCTAGGGGAAAAGGTATAGACACCAATCACAGCTCTTGGGCAAATAGCTGGTTAATCCCTACTCCAGGAGCCTCCTGGCCAGACATCTACTGCATACAAGAATCTCATATAACCTTAAAAGATAAATATAGACTCAGGGTGAAGGGATGGTCTTCTATATTCCAGGCAAATGGAATCAGAAAAAAGCAGGTGTTTCAATTTTATTCACAGATACACTAGGCTTTAAACCAACAAAAGTAAATAAAGATAAGGATGGTTCACTTCATATATGTTAAGGGTAACACTCAACCTGATGAGATTTCAATTATTAAAATTTATGCAACCAACCAGAATGTGCCTCAACTTATAAGAGAGACTCTAACAGACATGAGCAACTTGATTTCCTCCAGCACCATGATAATCAGAGATTTTAACACTCCTCTGGCAGTGTTGGATAGATCCTCCAACCAACAAGAAATGCAGCAATGAAATTTTAGATATAAATTTAACCATTCAACAATTGTATTTAACAGACATCTACAGAACATTTCATCCCAACAAAATTGAGTACACAGTCTTCTCATCAGCCCATGGAACATAATCCAAAATCAATCACAACTTAGATCATAAGTCTAACCTCCACAAATTTAAAAGAATAGAAATTATTCCTTGTGAAATATTCTTCTCGGACCATCATGGAATAAAGTTGAACTCAGTAACAACAGGAATCTGCATACTCATACAAAAACATGAAAACTAAATAACCTTATGCTGAATGATAGCTGGGTCAAAGATGAGTTTAAGAAGGAAATTACCAAATTTTTGGAACAAAATGATAATGAAGACACGAATTATCAGAACTTCTGGTATACAGCAAAGGCAGTTCTAAGAGGGAAATTTGTAGCACTGCAAGCCTTATTGAAGAGAACAGAAAGAGAAGAATTTAACAACTTAAAAGGATAACTCAAGCAACTGGAAAAGAAGGAACATTCCAACCCCAAACCCAGGAGAAGAAAAGAAATAACTAAAATTAGAGCAGAATGAAAGGAAATTGAAAACAAAGAGATTATAGAACTGATCGATAAATCTAAAAGTTGGTTTTCTAAAAAGGTCAATAAAATCTATAAACCTTTGGCTAACCTAACCAGGAAAAAAAGAGTAAAATCTCTAAATACACCAATCAGAAATGGCAAAGATGAAATAAAAACAGACTCCTCAGAAATTCAAACATCCTTAAAGGATGGCCCCTGTGGCTCAGTGGGCAGAGCACCAGCCCCATATACCAAGGGTGGTGGTTTCAAACCTGGCCCAGCCAAAGTGCAACAAAAAAATAGCTGGGCATTGTGGCAGGTGCCTGTAGTCCCAGCTACTTGGGAAGCTGAGGCAAGGGAATCACCTAAGCCCAGGAGTTGGAGGTTGCTGTGAGCTGAGTGATGCCATGGCACTCTATCAATGGTGATAAAGTAAAATTCTGTCTCTACAAAAAAAAAAAAAAAAATACTTAATGAATATTATAAGAAACTCTGTTCTCAGAATTACAAAATTATGAAGGAAATAGATCAATACTTGGAGGCACACCACCTTCCTAGACTTAGCCAGAAAGAAGTGTAAATGTTGAACAGGCCTATATCAAGTTCTGAAATAGCATCACCTACACAAAATCTCCGTAAAAAGAAAAGCCCAGGACCAGATGGCTACACATCAGAATTCTACCAAACCTTTAAAGAGGAACTAGTACCTATATTTCTTAACCTTTTCAAAAATCAAGAAAAAGAATGAATACTACCAAACTCATTCTATGAAGGAAACATCACCTTGATCCCCAAACCAAGAAAAGACCCAACAGGAAAAGAAAATTACAGACCCACATCACCAATGAATATTGATGCAAAAATATTCAACAAGATCCTAACAAACAGAATCCAGCAGCACATCAAACAAGTTATACACCATGACCAAGTGGGTTTTATCCCACGGTCTCAAGGCTGGTTCAATATACGTAAATCTATATGTAAAATTCAGCACATAAACAAATTAAAAAACAAAGACCATATGAGTCTCTCAATTGATGCAGAAAAAGCTTTTGATAATATCCAGCATCAATGATTATAGAGGGGGCATTTCTTAAACTGATAGAGGCCATCTACAGCAAACCCACAGCCAATATCATATTGAATGGAGTTAAATTGAAATCATTTCCACTCAGATCAGGAACCAGGCAAGTTTGCCCATTATCTCCACTGCTCTGTAACATTGTAATGGAAGTCTTAGCCATTGCAATCAGGCAAGAAAAGATGATCAAGTGTATCCATGTAGAGTCAGAAGAGATCAAACTTTCACTTTGCAGATGATATGATTGTGTGTCTGGAAAACACCAGGGATTCTACTACAATACTTTTAGAAGTGATCAAGGAATACGGCAGCATCTCAGGTTACAAAATCAACACTCATAAATCTGTAGCCTTTATATATAACAACAATAGTCAAGCTGAAAAAACAGTCAAGGACTTTATTCCATTCACAGTAGAACCAAAGAAGATGAAATATTTGAGAGTTGAGGAGGTGAAAGATCTCTATAAAAAGAACTATGAAACTCTAAGAAAAGAAATAGTTGAAGGTGTTAACAAATGGAAAAACATACCATGCTCATGGCTGGGAAGATCAACATAGTTAAAATGTCCACACTACCCAAAGCAATATACAATTTTAATGCAATACCTATTAAAGCTCCACTGTCATACTTTAAAGATCACAAAAAAATAATACTTCATTTTATATAGAATCAGAAAAAACCTTGAATAGCCAAGACATTACTCAGAAATAAAACCAAAGCAGGAGGAATTATGCTACCAGACCTTAAATCTATAGTGATCAAAACAGCATGGTACTGGCACAAAAACAGAGAGATAGATGTATGGAACAGAATGGAGAATCAAGAGATGAAACCAGCTACTTACTATTATTTGATCTTTGACAAGCCAATTAAAAACATTCGGTGCAGAAAAGATTCCCTATTTAACAAATGGTGCTGGGTGAACTGGCTGGAGACGTGTAGAAGACTGAAACTGGATCCATACCTTTCACCATTAACCAAGATAGACTCTCACTGGATTAAATGTTTAAACTTAAGCCATGAAACTATAAAAATACTAGAAGAATGTATAGGGAAATCTCTTGAAGAAATCAGCCTGGGCAAATATTTTATGAGGACCACCCAGAGTAATTGAAGCAGCATCAAAAATACACTACTGATCAAACTTAAAAGCTTCTGCACAGCCAAGAACACAGTAGGTAAAGCAAGCAGACAGCCCTCAGAATGGGAGAAGATATTTGCAGGTTATGTCTCCAACAAAAGTTTAATAACCAGAATTTGGAGAACTCAAACGTATTAGCAAGAAAAGAATGAGTGATCCCATCTCAGGGTGGTCAAAGGACTTGGAAAAAACCTTCTGTGAAGAAGACAGGCGCAAGGCCTACAGACACATGAAAAAATGTTCATCACCCTTAATCATCAGAGAAATGCAAATCAAAACTACTTTGAGATATCAAACTCCCGTAAGATTAGCCCACATCACAAAATCCCAAAATCAGAGATGTTGGCGTCGATGTGGAGTAAAGGGAACATTTCTGCACTGCACTGTTGGTGGGAATCCAAACTAATACGTTCCCTTTGGAAAGAAGTTTGGAGATCACTTAGGGATCTAAAAATAGACCTGCCATTCGATCCTTCAATTCCTCTATTAGTTATATGTCCAGAAGACCAAAAATCACCTTATAACAAAGATATTTGCACTAAAATGTTTATTTCAGCCCAATTTATAATTGCTAGGTCATGGAAGAAGCTTAAGAGCCCATCAACACATGAATGAATCAAAAAATTGTGGTATATGTACACCATGGAATATTATATAGCCTTAAAGAAAGATGGAATATTATGTAGCCTTTCATGCTTACATGGATGGAGCTAGAACATATTCTTCTTAGCAAAGTATCTCAAGAACGGAAGAAAAAGTATACAATGTACACAGCTCTACTATGAAACCAATTTATAGCTTTCATATGAAAGCTATAACCCAACTATAGTCCAAGAAGAAAGGGAAAGGGGTGAGGGAGGGGAGCAGAGTGGGGAGGATTAGTGGAGGGAGGGTAATAGGTGGGAACACAACTATGGCACATTTTATAAGGGTACATGTTAAATTATTAAGTGTAGAGTATAAATGTCTTAACACAATAACTAAGAAAATATGGTGGAAGCTATGTTAACCAGTTTGATGAAAATATTTCAAATGGTATATAAAACGAGCACATTTTACCCCATAATTGCATCCAAGTACACAGCTATGATTTAACAACAACAACAACAAAATAATAATAAATAAATAAATCATAGCTCAATGGAATTCTTAAATATGAAAACTAGGAGTGCAACCACTAGTTCCAATGAAAATGAGTTTGTGCATTTTTCATTTTTTTAGTTGTTTATGATTATTATAAAGAAAAGGATAGATAATTCACACCTATGTTTATAATCTATATTTTGTTCCTTGAATCTCCACTACCCATCTTTTAAAAAAAAAATAGAAACAAGGTGGAACAGAGCATGTGTCTGTGTGTACGCACACATGCAGGGAGATGGGTTTCTGCAGCTAAATTTGAGAGCCACCATCCTTTTACTATTAAATGAATAATAGCTAAAAGAATGGATTTAAGGTATTTTTCATTTAAAAAAATTATACTTAAAGTATTTCTATTCTTAATTAATAATAAATTTGCAGAAGACAGAAAAGTGTGTAAGAGAAAGGTAACATAAACAGAATCTTAGGAGAGTCTTTTATCTCCTATATTGTTTATAAGCTTTAATTCAAAGCATTATAAAATCTAATGATTGATTAAATAATGAATTAAATAATTTATGTGTGAAAATCATTTGCTTACTTGGAAATATGTATAATATGTAGCTATTTATATCTAAAAATATACTATTACTTTTAAATAATACATTACACATTTATTATAAAATAAAAGGATACTTTTTAATGCACATATGATTCACTAAATAAAAAACATGTTTCACTAAACTGCTTTATCTGGCGGAAACATCAGAAAGATTAGTAATTCTGTAGGTGGAAGATGGCTTATGACCTTGAGAGAAAAAATAAGATTAGAATGATTTCAGAAAACATGAGCTTAAAATTGGTTTTCTATTTTTTCATATATCTCAAAGACTAAGCATTTATTTGAAAGGTAGTTATTTTTAAATATAGAAACTTTTACTAATTATACTAATAACACCATGTTGCAATGAATTTTTTTCACTGTACGTGATCAACAGGGTGTTCTGGGAAATATTAGTTTGGCTTCAACCTGTTACCTTGATTAAATGCTGAAACCATGTTTAAATATATTGAAGACTTTTCAACGTATTGTTTAGAAACTCGTGTTACACATACTGAGCAGAAAATATTGTTTCCCTAAGGAAACTGTTGAGCAGCTTAAAGAGGGAGCTTTCCTTCTGTAGTTTCCATGCAACTATAAGATGCTTATCAGGTGGTTCTGATAAGCCAATACTATTTGAGACACTGTATTATATTTTATCAGTTTAGGGAAAGGGTGTAAATTGTGGGAAACATAGTTTGAAATACTATGTCATTCATTGTTTAAAAGAAATTGTTAATCTTTTCGGTAGGCATTGTTTAATGACAGTTTTTTGTTTTTGTAAATTGAACATGTGGTATTCTTAACATTTTCAACCTTTTCTCTTCACGTACTTGTCTAAACCATTTTGTCACCTACAGTTAATTTCCACTGGGTACCAAATAATCTTCACATTTATTTCCTACCTTATTAAACTTACATTTGAAAAGTTATTAAGACAATTCTACTCTCATCAAAAATCATATATGTTTATGAATTTTTACCCAACCAAAATGATTTAACCTTATGGATGGAGAGCAGGTAAGGGCTCTCCTTTAGCGCAGCCTGGTGCATAGTGTACCCAGAGTTAGAAAAAAAGGTTAAAGAAACCCAAAATAATGGGAAAGGATTGTGTAACATAGAGCCTTAACTACACTCCTTTCCACTTCAACAGATTGTAAAACAAATCTACTTTTTCTGTGTTTTTCTATGAATACTAAGCTTTTCTAGTGAGTAAATCCTATTTTTGATAGAAACAAATTAGACACCATAGAACACAGAAATATTTCTCCATTTTTTGTTGTATAGCTTGTGTATTTAAGTCATTAAATATAAAAGTCTGATTTCAAATCAAAAGATTAGTTTATTATATCAGGAATCACAATTAATCAAAGCATGCACTTGAATTGGCAACACAGTATTGCCATCTTAACAGCAGCTTGTTTATCTTAGCAGCAAAGAAGCTGGCAGAGTGAATGATGATGAAATCGTTAAAGGTATTTTTCTTTAACGATTTATAAAAAGCTTGTCAAGAATTTAATGCTTTTTCTTGCAAGAAATGGTCCAAAGTCTTGAAGAATTGGTAGTCAGTTGGTGCAAGATCTGGTGAATATAGTGGATGGCAGTTTCCAAATCCAGCTTCTATAGTTTGAGCAGGGTTGAGAAGGAGTTTTATTTGAGAATTATTTTTGTTTCAACACAAAAATTTGAAACAAAATTTTCTGAACAAGGTGTTGAAAAGTCTCAGGTATGTTTAAACATAGCTTCAGTGTTTAGGCAAGGGTGAGGTGCCTCATGCCTGTAATCCTAGCACTCTTGGGAGGCTGTGGTGGGTGGTTTGCCTGAGTTTGGGAGTTAGAGACCAGGCTAAGCCAGAGTGAGACCCTGTTTCTAGAAATAGCCAGATGTTGTGGCAGATGCCTGTAATCCCAACTACTTGGGAGGCTGAGGCAAGAGGATCTCTTGAGCCCAAGAGTTTGAGGTTGCTGTGAACTATGATGCCATGGTACTCTATCCAGAGAAATAAAGTGATACTCTATAAAGAAAAGAAATAAAGAAGGAAGGAAGGAAGGAAAGAAGGAAAGGAAGAAAGAAAGAAAGAAAAAGAGGAGAAAAAAGAAGGAAGAAAGAGAGAAAGAGAAGATCACACTAATGCAAAATGTTCACACGAAGGGAAATTGAGAGGGGAGCAGGGGCAGAGGGGAACTCTGTACAATCTCCTCGATTTGCTGTAAATTTAAAATTGCTTTAAAATTTTCAATTCAATTGAAAACATTAACAACATAAATATCAGCTATACTAAAAATTTAATTTATTAACTAGCATATGGTATCCAATTTATAAATAGGTCATACTCAAAAATGCATTTAAGTTTATTCACATGAAGCTTTGTACCTGTACTTTTCTTTACAAAAAAATAACAAATAGTAATTTATTTGTGATTAATCTAACAAAATCAAATTTATATAATGTCAAACAAACTTCATTTTAAAATGTTATATGAAGAATAAAAAATACTAAAATCCTAGATGATTATTTTTATTAATCTCAAAATATCTTATTTAAAATACACACATGATTAGAGATGTTCACATATGAATCATCATTGTGATCTTTGTGCATTGCCTTCAGTCTGCTAGTAGTAAGAGATGGCATTATATCTTAGGTTTCTTGCTATTCTAAGACAAGGTGAGCAGCTTCTAGTAATCCTTGGAATATTCCACTCTTTCTCTCTCCTGATAGTTTCCAGGGAGTACTGGGGAAGGGACACGGGCCAGTGGGAAGAAATCCTGGTTTTGTAGCTATTCCGAGTTCATCTTTCCAATATAAATGCCTAAGTCACTGAGTTCTTTAGAGGCTGGTGCAGCCAGACAAGTAGTGTTCATTGTGTAACTTCTTTGTATTTCATGAAAAAGGAGGAGAGATGATTTCTTTACACCTCACCATTCCCTGAGGTATAGTTATCATCTCTACAAAGGGTAATCATGGCAATGGGAGAAGAACAGTCAACCAAGACTGACACCCATCACTTATTCTGACTTACTTTCTTCTCACATGTGGATGTACATAAGGAAATGCATCTTCTGCCCTTGGCTTATATATAACTGCACTAAAGGGAAGAATCCAGAATTAATGACTACATTTTTAGCAGACATTTTTCTGATGTTAATTCAGACACACTATTATTCAGACATTTTCAGATCTCAGCCCCACAAATTTAGTACCTAATAAAAACATTTAATTCTTATTGCATGTATCAAAAGGCAAAAAAAAAAAAAAAGCAAGCAGAATGTTCAGTTTAGTAATTAATTATTCCTATCCTCAGTGGTAATTACAATAGGACCTGTGATAATTAAACTCAGGATATGTCAGTTTTCTCTTTCTCTGAAGAGAAGAAATTTATTAAAAAACAAATGAAGTTACATGAGAAAAGCACACTATGTACCCATATTTGAATAAAATACTTTGAAATAATAACTTGAAAAGGGAAAGTATAAATCATGTTTAGAAGAGCAATATAAAATGTGTGCATGTAATTTTGTTTTATCTATTTTTAATAAATTATATAAGATCTTTTTCAAGGTCAATTTTCATGGAATTGGAACAGAGACTACTTTAAACCTAGGCAGCAGATGTTGTGCAGGAATCAGGAACAGGTGAAGTCATTACGAGGAAAAGAAGAGGTGGTTCTGGGAAGGGTTGGGAGTCTTGTCAGGGTCCTTGGTCCCAGGCTTATTTATTTTTTGTAACTCTCTCTTATTCTGTCTATCTCCATTTTAATTACCTCTCCTAATTGTGAACTGCACCTCCTTCCCTACCCTGTTGGAATATGAAAGAGTTTCACTGTGAGGTCAGCAGAATAATAATCTCTTCAAGATATCCACAACCTAATCTTCAAAATCTGTGAAGATGTGAGACTACATGGCAAAGGGGAATTAAGGTTGTAGATGGAGGTGACATTGCTATTAAGCCATCCTTGATATGGGGAAATAATCCTAGATTATCTAGTAAGGCCCAATGTAGCCATATGAATCTTTAAATGTGGAAGACGGAGGCAGAATAGCCAATGCCTTTTTTTTTTTTTTTTTGAGACAGAGTCTCACTTTTGTCACCCTTGGTAGAGTGCTATGGCATCACAGCACACAACAACCTTCAACTCCTGGGCTTAGGCAATTCTCTTGCATCAGCCTCCTGAGTAGCCGGGACTACAGGTGCCCAAAACGGTGCCCAACACAATACCCAGCTATTTTTTTGTTTGCAGTTTGGTCAGAGTTGGCTTTGAACGTGCCACCCTCAGCATATGGAGCCAAAGCACTACCCACTGAGCACAGGCACTTCCCAGAATAGCCAATGTCAAAATGATAACAGTGTAGAATAAAAACTCAGCTGGTCATTATTAGCTTTCACAAAGGAAGGGGTCACAAGCTAAGGGATTTAAGCAGCTTCTAGAAGAGAGAAAAGCCAATAAAAAGGATTCTCTCCTAGAAACTCCAGAAAAAGCACAGCCCTACTGATACCTTGAGATTCATTTCAGAATTAGGACTTTCAGAACTGTATGATAATAAATCTACGCTCCTTCAAGCCAAAACATTTATGGTAGTATGTTATTATAGCAATAGAAAAGTAGTACTCACCATTTCCCTGTATCTCTGAAATAAATATATTTTCTTTAGGAGACATCTTGTTCATGAATATGAAATCTAGAATAAAAACCTCTATTTTATACCATTCATTTCTTCACATCAATTTTTCACTTAAACCTCTGTAATGAAAATCAAATTACTCATCAGAAATAAATATTGTAGATTTAGGTGTACAAAGTACTGAAGTACTTTTTAACAACAATATTATAGAGGAAAATTAAACTTTATTGTTTGCTTCATTTTGTCAAGGATGTTAGAATGAATATATGGAGTAAAAAATAGAGGCTTATTGTCTTGTAATGAGTAAAATCATCAACTAAGAATCACAAGATGATATGCTCATTCTCAGACATAAACTACTACTATATTTTCCTCAGGTATACTACAATAAATTATCACTTAGTGGCTTAAAATAGCTGACTTTGTTTTCTCACACAGTTCTGGATAGCAAAGATCTAAAATCAAAATATTGGGAGGGCTACACTTTCTGTAATGGAAAATAATTACTCACTTGGTGACTCCAGATGTTTTTGGGCTTGGGGATGAATAACTCTAAACTGTGCTTCTGTTTTTACTGACCTTCAATCGTGTGTCCTTTCCCTTGTCCTTCTTTTATAAAATCACTTGTCACTGGTTTAAGGGTCTATAATAATCCAAGATAATCTCATCTTGACATCCTTTTCTTAACTTTGTATTCAAAGGTTCTTCTTCTAAATAAGACCATATGAGTAGGTTCTGATGGACATGGCATTTACATATCCTACCATTAAATGTACTACACTAACTCTGTGTCCTTTACTCTTTGTGGATTTCATTTTTATCATAAAAAGAAATGAAGGAGAAGAGTAAGAATGGTAATATAGATGAAACAGATAATTCTCAACTTTTGTAGATCCAAGTTTTTGTAGATCCAAATTATTGTCAGATTTTATAATCCAAAAATTATAAAATCTGACAATAACTAGGATTAGTAAAAATTCGAAGCAGCACTAACACCCAAAGACTAATGAATAGATTGCAAATTAACGCAGAAAGTTCAGAAAACAATTTAGTTTTATCTACTGAAGTTGCAAATGCACAGATTCTATACGCCTATAATTCCATCCCAGGTATATAATCAAGGAACACTCTTATACATGAAGCAGTAAATATATACAGGAACATTCATCTTGTCTATCAACACTAACATGGACAGTAATAAAAATGAACAAATATGTAGGAAAATTGATGAATGACATAAACATATGGAATGGAAGAAGGAGATATGCTTTATGTTATATAGGTATAAATTTGAAAAATAGGCAAAATTAAGACATATATTTTAGGAATCTCTACAAGACAATAAAACTGTAAAGAAAAATAACACAATTATTGTCAAAAACCTACATGTCTGGATAGCTTTAGAAGGGAAAGTGGGCTTTGAGATTGTGGCAGGTACCTGGGAGCTGCTGGGATGCTGGCAATGTCTTCTCTTTGACTTGACTGGTGGTAACAGAGGTGTTTTCTTTATAACTATTCTTTAAAATAAAAACATATATGTATTTTTCTACATTTTTATGTCAGTTATATCTACCAATAAACGTAATTTTAAAATGGATGAGATAAATAACAAGAGATAGTAGTCTGTGCTTTGATAGCATTTGAATGTGATAGGAAGGAGAGAAAATGTCAGTTACTATAAAGGTGAGAGAAATTTTATTTTCCTTATGTTTAGAGAATCAGAACTAAGTGTCAATATGAGGAAAATGGAAACAAAAACATGATATCTTGGCTTTGGTTTGGATTTTATTTATCTATCTTCCTCTAAGAATCAAAATGCAAAGAAATAAAGAAGTGCTGAAGAAGTTACCTATGAATGTAGCCCCCCCCCAGTAGAGTTACTGAAGCACTGAACAAAAAGCTGATACAAAAGAAGAACCAGCACATAGGGGTTGTTACTCTTCCCTGTTTCTAGAAGTCCTTCCAGTTCTTAGATATCAGATCCTTAAATGGATTGAGCTAAGATAATGCTGAGATAAAGAATAAGGACAACATATTCTGGGTAAGATGTGGGAGAATGGAGAAGGCAGGACATCTCTGGCTGTTGCTATTAACAAAAGGAGAAAGCAGAGAGGAAGAGGGAAGAAAATTCCAAATGGAGCAATAGTGAAAAATGGAGCTCTTGAGGCCATATGGAAAGAGGTACAGATGATCAAATAAAAATTTAGAATAGGCTTCTGCACTCTCTGTTCTTGTAAAATTGAAATATACTGCAATCATTATGCTCTCAGCAAGTTGTAATGAAGTTAGGAAATTTTAATGCAATACATTTGCTCAATTGAAAACAGAAGTGTCAATTTGACTTTAATTAATGAATACTGACAGGATACTCTCCTGAAGCAGAAGATTAGTGTAAACTTGGTTTTGAAATTTATATGCCAGTTCAACTTCTGTCAGCTTGTGGCAACATACTTAATTCTCTTCTGCAGAATTAAGTATTATAGTTTCTGGAATGCCTAGAAGAGGCAGCAATCAAAGTTTTCACCCTTGGACCTGATAGTGAATTATTATGATTTTATATGTTGTTTACTAAAATATATGTGTGTGTAGTATTTCTGTCTTTGGAAATAGATTTTTATAATCTCTGTTCAAATACAAAGTCCTTTAATGGAAGAACCAAGAAAAAAGGTAGTGTTTTTCTGTCATACACTCTTTTGCTCAATAAACAGTTAGTAGGCATGATGTGTCAGAAACTTCTTAAGGTGCTAATGATTTAAAGAAAAAAAAATACATAGTCATGGCGGTGCCTGTGGCTCAGTGAGTAGGGCGCCAGTCCCATATGCTGGAGGTGGTGGGGGTTCAAACCCAATCCCAGCCAAAAACTGCAAAAAAAAAAAAATACATGGTCATATGTATTGGTTAGTGGAAGGAGAGCCACGTTGATTAGAGGTGGGCATATACTTTCAATATTGTATGGTAAATAAAATGGTAATAATAACTATTAGATCTTGAAAGCACAGTGTAGGGGCACCTTTCTTAGGTTTGAAGAATGAGAGTAAGGTGGTGAGGTGATGCAGAATTTTCACAGCTGTAATTTAATCCTTTTTTTTTTTGAGACAGAGCCTCAAGCTCAAGCTGTCACCCTGGATAGAGTGCTGTAGCATCACAGCTCACAGCAACTTCTAAATCCTGGGCTCAAGCGAGTCTCCTGCCTCTGCCTCCCAAGTAACTGGGACTACAGGCGGCCACCACAATGCCTGGCCATTTTTTGGTTGCAGCCATCATTGTTGTTTGATGGGCCCGGGCTGGATTCGAACCCGCTAGCTCAGGTGTATGTGGCTGGCGCCTTAGCCCATTGAGCCATAGGTGCTGAGCCGTAATTTAATTCTTAACAGGAGAATGACTAGTAATGACTTAACAGGAGAATGACTACCTCTCCAACCAGGTAACATAAAAGTATACTCCAGGTGAAAGAACTCAAATAAAAAGGAAGCATTAAAAAACACCACAATATGTTCTGGTAAGAGAAATTTCTAGATGTTCAGTGCTGCTAACATACAAATGTTAAGAAGAAAAAAGGTAAATTAGGTTAAAGAGTTAGGTGGGTGCTTCATCTCCAAGAGCAAGGGTCCTCAAACTTTTTAAACAGGGGGCCAGTCCACTGTCCCTCAGACGGTTGGCAGGCTGAACTATAGTTTTTTAAAAAACTATGAACAAATTCCTATGTACACTGCACATATCTTATTTTTTTAGATAATTGTATTAAATCATAATTGTGTACATTGGTGCAATCATGGGGCACAATATGCTTACTTCATATACAAACAGAAATATTTTGATCATACTGTTAGAGATAGCCTTCATGGCCTTTTCTTAATCACTATATGAAGACATCGATATTCTACATTTAATAAATTTCACCAGTGCTCTGCTAAGATGCACCATAGGTGTGATCCCACCAATTGCCCTTCCTCCCCTCCCTTTCCCTTTTCCCTGTATTCTTGTGCTATAATTGGGTTTTAGCCTTCATATGAGAGCTATAAATTAGCTTCATATTAGGGCTGAGGACATTGGATACTTTTTCTTCCATTCTTGAGATACTTTGCTAAGAAGAATAAGTTCCAGCTCCACCCATGTAAACACAAAAGAGGTAAAGTCTCCATCTTTCTTTAAGACTGCATAGTATTCCATGGTATACATGTACCACAGTTTATTAATCCATTCGTGGGTCGATGGGCATTTGGGTTTCTTCCACAACTTAGCAATTATGAATGAAGTGGCCTGCAACAAACATTCTGGTACAAATATCTTTATTATGATGTGATTTTTGGTCTTCTGCATATATACCTAATAAAGGAATTATAGGATTGAATGGCAGATCTATTTTTACATCTCTAAGTATTCTCCAAATATCTTTCCAAAAGGAATGTATTAGTTTGCATTCCCACCAACAATGTAGAAGTGTTCCTTTTTCTCCACATCCACACCAACATCTCTGGTTTTGGGATTTTGTTATGTGGGCTAATCTTACTGGAGTTAGATGATATCTCAAAGTAGTTTTGATTTGCATTTCTCTGATCATTAAGGATGGTGAGCATTTTTTTATGTGTCTGTAGGCCATGCACCTGTCTTCTTCAGTAAAGTTTCTCTTCAAGTCCTTTTCCCACCCTGAGATGGGATTACTTGCCCTTTTGTTGTCAATACGCTTGAGTTCTCTGTGTATTCTGGTTATTAAACCTTTGTCTGAGGCATAACCTGCAAATATTTTCTGCCATTCTGAGGGTTGTCTGCATGCTACATTTACTGTGTGCTTAGCAGTGCAGAAGCTTTTTAGTTTGATCAGGTCCCAGTAGTGTATTTTTGATACTACTTCAATTGCCTGGGGAGTCCTCCTCATAAAAAATTCACCCAGGCCGATTCCTTCAAGAGTTTTCCCTGCACTTTCTTCTAATATTTTTGTAGTATCATGTCTGAAGTTTAAACTTTTGATCCAGTGAGAGTCTATCTTGGTTAATGGTGAAAGGTATGGGTCCAGTTTCAGTCTTCTACAGGTCGCCAGCCAGTTCACCCAGCACCATTTGTTAAATAGGGAATCTTTTCCCCACTGAATGTTTTTAATTGGCTTATCGAAGATCAAATAATGGTAAGTAGCTGGGTTCATCTCTTGGTTCTCTATTCTGTTCCATACATCTACCTGTCTGTTTTTGTGCTAGTACCATGCAGTTTTGATCACTATCAACTTATATTATAATCTGAGGACTGGTAGTGTGATTCCTCCTGCTTTGTTTTTATTTCTGAGTAATGTTTTGGCTATTGGAGTTTTTTTCTGATTCCATATAAAACAAAGCATTATTATTTCAAGATCTTTAAAATATAACAGTGGAGCTAGTAGGAATTGCATTAAAATTGTATATGGCTTTGGGTTATGGACATTTTAAAAATGTTGATTCTTCCCAACCATGAGCTTGGTATGTTTTTCCATTTGTTAACATCTTCAGCTATTTCTTTTATTAGAGTTTCAAAGTTCTCTTTATAGAGATCTTTCACATTCTTTGTTAGGTATACTCCCAAATATTTCATCTTCTTTGGCACTACTGTGAAAGGAATAGAGTCCTTGACTCTTTTTTCATCTTGACTATTGTTGGTATATATAAAGGCTACAGATTTATGAGTGTTGATTTTATAACCTGAGACATTGCTGTGTTCCTTAATCAATTCTAAGAGTTTTGTAGTAGAATACCTGGTGTTTTCCAGATATACAATCATATCATCTGCAAAGAGTGAAAGTTTGATCTCCTCTGACTCTATATGGATACCCTTGTTCTCCTTTTCTTGTCTAACTGAGATGACTGAGACTTCTATCACAGTGTTGAAAAGTAGTGGAGACAATCGGCAACCTTGCCTGATTCCTGATCTGAGTGGAAATGATTTCAATTTCACTCCATTCAATATGATATTGGCTGCAGGTTTGCTATAGATGGCCTCTATCAGTTTAAGAAATGTCCCTTCTATACCCATTTTCTTATTTTTTTTTTATTAAATCATAGCTGGGTACATTCATGCAATCATGGGGTACAATGTGCTGGTTTCATATACAATCTGAAATACTTTCATCAAACTGTTTAACATAACCTTCATGGCATTTTCTTAGTTATTGTATGAAAACATTTGTATTCTGCATTTACTAAGTTTCACCTGTACCCTTCTAAGATGCACTATAGGTATGACCCCACCAATTGCCCTCCCTCCATTAATCCTCCTCCCTCCCCTCCCTTGCCCCTTTCCCTGTATTCTTGTGCTATAATTGGGTTATAGTCTTCATATGAAAACTATAAATTATCTTCATAGTAGGGCTGAGTATATTGGATAGTTTTTCTTCCATTCTTCAGATACTTTGCTAAGAAGATTATGTTCCAGCTCCATCCATGTAAACATGAAAAAGGTAAAGTCTCCATCTTTCTTTAAGGCTACATAATATTCCATGATATACATGTACCACAATTTATTAATCCATTCATGGTTCGAAGGGCATTTGGGCTTCTTCCATGACTTAGCAATTATGAATTGGGTTACAGTAAACATTCTGGTACAGATATCTTTGTTATAATGTAATTTTTTTTGTCTTCTGGTAAGGGAATTGTAGGATCAAATGGCAGGTCTATTTTTAGATCTCTAAGTATTCTCCAAACATCCTTTCTAAAGGAACGTATTAGTTTGCATTCCCACCAGCAGTGTAGAAGTGTTTCCTTTTCTCCACATCCACACCAGCATCTCTGGTTTGGGGATTTTTTTTATGTGGGCTAACATTATTGGAGTTAGATGATATCTCAAAGTAGTTTTGAATTGAATTTCTCTGATGATTAAGGATGGTGAGCATTTTTTCATGTTTGTAGACCCTGTGCCTATCTTCTTTAGATAAGTTTCTCTGCAAGTCCTTTGCCCCCACCCTGAGATGGGATCACTTGTTCTCTTCTTGCTAATATGTTTGAGTTCTCTATGGTTTCAGGCTATTAAACCTTTGTTGGAGGTATAATCTGCAAATATTTTCTACCATTCTGTGGGCTGTCTACTTGCTATATTTACTGTGTTCTTGGCTGTGCAAAGCCTTTTCATTTGATCTGGTCCCAGTAGTATATTTTTGATACTGCTTCAATTGCCTGGGGAGTCCTCTTCATAAAATATTCACCCAGGCTCGGCACCTATGGCTTAATGGGCTTAGGTGCCAGCCACATACACCTGAGTTGGTGGGTTCGAATCCAATCCAGGCCCGCCCAACAACAATGATGGCTGCAACCCAAAAAATAGCTAGGCGTTGTGGCGGGCGCCTGTAGTCCCAGCTACTTGGGAGGTAGGGGCAGGAGACTCGCTTGAGCCCAGGAATTGGAGGTTGCTGTGAGCTGTGATGCTATGGCACTCTATCCAGGGTGACAGCTTGAGGCTCTGTCTCCAAAAAAAAAAAAAAAAAATTTGCCCAGGCCAAGTCATTCAAAAGTTTTCCTTGCATTTTCTTCTAGTATTTTTATAGTTTCTTTCCTATGTTCAAATCTTTAATCCAGTGAGCGTCTATCTTAGTTAATGGTGAAAGGTGTGGGTTTAGTTTCAGTCTTTTACAAGTCGCCAGCCAATTCACCCAGCACCATTTGTTAAATGGGGAATATTTCCCCACTGAATGTTTTGAATTATCTTGTCAAAGATCAAATAATGGAGAGTAGTGGAGTTCTTCTCTTGGTTCTCTATTCTGTTCCATACATCTACCTCTCTGTTTTTGTGCCAGTACCATGCTGTTTTCATCAGTATTAATTTATAGGACAGTCTCAGACCTGGTAGCATGATTTCTCCTGCTTTGTTTTTATTTGTAAGTAATATCTTGGCTATTCAAGATTTTTTCTGATTCCATAAAAAATGAAGCATTATTTTTTCGAGATCTT
Organism: Arctocebus calabarensis; assembly: GCA_963573935.1. Taxonomy (NCBI): domain Eukaryota; kingdom Metazoa; phylum Chordata; class Mammalia; order Primates; family Lorisidae; genus Arctocebus; species Arctocebus calabarensis. The sequence continues at coordinate 40,658 of CAUYON010087411.1, forward strand.
TAAAATATGTCAATGGAGCTTTAATAGGAATTGCATTAAAATTGTATACTGCTTTGGGTAGTATGGACATTTTTAAAATGTTGATTCTTTCCCACCATGAGCTTGATATGTTTTTCCATTTGTTAAGATCTTCAGCTATTTCTTTTCTTAGAGTTTTATAGTTCTCTTTATAGAGATCTTTCATGTTCTTTGTTAGGTATACTCCCAAATATTTCATCTTCTTTGGCACTACTGTACAAGGAATAGAGTCCTTGACTGTTTTCTCACTTTGACTATTATTGGTATATATAAAGGCTACAGATTTATGGGTATTGATTTTGTAGCCTGAGCAACCTCAAACTCTTAAGGGCAGGCCATCCTCTTGCCTCAGGCTCCCAAGTAGTTGGGATTACTGGTGCCTGCCACAATACCCAGCAAAATTTTTTCTATTTTTTAGTAGCGATAGGGTCTCTCTCTTGCTCAGGCTGGTCTTGAACTCCTGAGCTCAAGTAACCTGCCAGTCTCAGCCTCCCAGAGTACAAAGATTACTGGCGTGAGCCACTGTACCCAGCCTAAAAATATCTTCTAAACCTAAAGACTCCTAAGGCCAACTACTCTATTTTTTAAAACTGTAGGGAAGTGTCTTGTTTTGTTTCTCAAATTACTGGTATTTCTAATGCTAACCTAAAATGCATATGGAGCTAATCACAAGCTGCCATATATGATACAGTTTTTTGCTTTCTGCTTCCTGTGCCACTAATTAATACATCTCTTGCACTAATCTAATGATTATGAAGATGGTAACAATACCCAGATGGTCATAAAGTTGCATCCAGTTTTTTAATTGCTCCGTTCTGCCTTTGTAATGACATAATGCAATATGCTGGAAGGTGATCTATCTTCCATTATGCATAAGGTCAATTGAGGTAATGGACATCCAAGGGGTTTGAAAAGAGGATGCTGATTTCTTCATCTCTAGGGAGTGTGTTTGACAGACAGTTCAAGCTTCGCTTGAACCCATACTCAGGCTTGCTGGAGTGGCCTCCCTGAAAGCTTGTATCCCCATTCTTGCCCACCACAGATAAGCTCGGACCCCATTCCTGCCCACCCTCACTCAGGATATTGCCTCTTGCCTTGCTTTTTCCCCCCACCCCAATAAAACATTCCAACATTCTATCAGCCAAATAACACCAGGGATTGCTGGCGACACCAGAGCTGGCAGAAAGGTATGGATCCGGGTGTCCTAGTGCTCTCTGAGTGAGGAGGGCCCTATCAACACTTTGATTCTAAACATCTAGTCTCCAGAAACAGGAGAAAATAAATTCCTGTTGTTCTAAGCCACCCAGTTTATGGTCCTTGTCATGGCAGCCCTAGCAAATTAACAGAATCCCCCAGCCCGTCCTCCCATCATGGTTTTGATTTTACTGGCAAGTTTCTCCATCTGCAGGTAAAGAAGTATTCTTCCATATCTTGATTTTGTATACAATTCCCATTCCCTCCAGCTACCATCAGCCCTGCTGTTCTCTTTCCCACCCAACTCTTTATCCAGCCATGTGGAATCTGCCCTTCCAGAAGACTTCTCTGAGCTCTGCAACAGGGCACTGCCACTGCATGGAGCTTTGTTTCTCCAAATCATTGTTCGTTTCCAGTCCCAGGCCCAGCCCACCCCTACCCCCCACCCCATTGTATTCTCTACTTCCAGCAATAAGAATTTACCTTTCCCATTCCCACTTCCTCTGAGCTCCCAGGCATTCTTGAAGACTTCCTTCTGGTTTCATATGACTGTGTCTGAGCCATTGGCCAACTGAGGTGCACGCCCTGCCTATGTACCCCTGCCAGCATCCAGACATCCCTCTGTGGGAGGCTTGTTATGTGTCAGCTCTGTGCTTATACTCAGGACCCAGGATCTAGCCAACCCATCTCTCACCAAGTTCACCACCTGCATTGCCAGAAGAATTCCTTAGGACAAGACTAGGACTTGAAAAAAAGCAAAAATCATCCACTTCCCCTCTGGGTATCATCTCATTCCTCACATTTCCCATCTCTCTGTAATGCTAAGCATTTTTTCTTTTCTTTTTTGATAACACAGGGTCTCACTCTGTGGCCCAGACTGGAGTGTATAACATCATCTTAGCTCACTGTAGTCTCAAACTCTTGGACTGAGGCAAGCCTCCCACCTCAGACTCCAGAGTAGGTAGGCCTATAGTTATACACCACTCTGCCTGGCTAATTGTTCTTACTTTTTTCTAGAGATGAGGTCTTGCTATATTGCCCAAGCTGGTCTTAAACTCCTTGTGATTTATTCCCTAACTCCCAAAAATATTGCAACATTCTGCAATCCTCTTACTTCATCTTCCCAAAATGCTAGGATTACAGGCATGAGCCATGATGTCCAGCCAAACCTGTAAGCACCTTTTCTATCTGGGCAAGCTATAGCTTTTCTATCTACAAACCTGAGGTTTGTAGGTTTCAAAAGCTTGCACATCTAGTGAAGGAAAGCCTAGGAATATTCAGCAGAGACTAAAGAAAAATGTTAACCCAGAAAGAAAGGAAATCTTTTTTTTTTTTTTTTTTTTTTTGATATAGTCTCACCTTGTTGCCCTCGGTAGAGTGCCATGACATCATAGCTCACAGCAACCTCAAACTCTTGGGCTCAAACGATTCTCTTGCCTCAGCCTCCTGAGTAGCTGGGACCATAGGTGCCCGCCACAATGACTGGCCATTTTTTTGGTTGCAGTTGTTGTTGTCTAGCAGGCCAGTCTCAAACTCATCACCTTTGGTGTATGTGACTGGTATCCTACTCACTGAGCTCCGGGCGCTGAGCCAGAAAAGAAATCTTTAAAATACAAATGGAAAAGATTCTGTATTGGAGCACTGTTTTTTAAACATCTGATTGTGACCAAAAGTAAGAAATTTATTTTATATCACAACCAAGTATATAGACAGAAGTATTCATAAAACAATACTTACTTTGATTATATGCAAGGTACTCATATATTTTCTACTCTAATTTTTTTTTATTCTGTTCTATTCTGTTCCATTTCATATTTCTTAAAGCAACTGGTCACAACCCATTAATCAATTATGTGATTCAATAATGCACCAAGATTTGAAGTTTGAAAAATACAAGATTATAGGCATCGGAATTGCTAATCCACATTGATCTGCACTTTCTCATAGTTTGACCAATACAAACCGCAGTAGAATATCATGTTTTAACTGGCTTGTACAGTTAACCTTTTATTTAGTAAAGTGTATCTAAATAGGACTTTTTTGAATTGTAAATAATGTGGTTTTATTAAATAAAAGTCATATAAAATTGTTAAAAAAAAAAAAAACTGCAGTAGAGACGCTGGTGCCAAGTGGTGGAGATAGCTGGTTGCCCCACCACACCTGTTTTTCTCTTCTTCTTCCTGCTCATATGGTGGCTCATTTGACACCACTTTTCCCAGCTTCCCTGGCAGGGATATGAAACCATGTAACTAAGCTTCACCAGTAAATTGTGAGTGAAAATGATTGTATGATTCTGCACTATTTGGTTAAAAAAAAAAAATCCCTTGCTCTGGACTTCTGTCCTTTCCCCTTACTGTCTAAAATCTGGTGTGACAAGAATCTCACTTTGACCATGCAGTAAAGGATAATGGCCTAGAGCAGAATCCAGCAAACTACTGCCTATGAAAAAAATGTAGCCCACCACTTATTTGAATAAATAAAGTTTTATTAAAACACAGCCAAATGGCTCGGTGCCTGTGGCTCAACAGGCTAAGGCACCAGCCATGTACACCTGAGCTAGCGGGTTTGAATCCAGCCTGGGCCCGCCAAACAACAATGACGGCTGCAACCAAAAATGGCCGGGTGTTGTGGCGGGTGCCTGTAGTCCCAGCTACTTGGGAGGCAGAGGCAGGAGACTTGCTTGAGCCCAGGAGTTGGAGGTTGCTGTGAGCTGTGATGCCATAGCACTCTACCCAGGGTGACAGCTTGAGGCTCTGTCTCAAAAAAAAAAAAAAAAACACACAGCCAAGTACATTTTCTTTACATATCATCCATGGCTGTTTTTGTGCTACAATGATACATTTGAATAGTTCCAACAGAATACATTAGGTCCTGCAAAGCCAATAATATGAGGGCTATCTGGGAAGACCCAGCCATTAATATGAAAAATAATTTTTGTTTTTCAATTCAACTCAAACTGCAACTTGGGTGTACCAATAAAAAGTAATTTTTCTAGTTTGTCCATAATCAATCTGGTCTTCCACTAGTTAGAAGGGGTTTAAATTTTGATTAATCCAATATGTTCATTGAGAACATACTCCGTTTCTCAAATGACTTCTCTCATCTCCTACTCCCCCCATACAGATGCTGTGTGAACCCAAGGTCAATATTCAACAGGCACTTGCCATTATGGCTGTCCTAGGTGGTGAAATACTGAAATACACATGGAGCAGAGGGTAAATAGACTTTGCCCTGTGGTCCCTGAGCTCCCTCCATTGTCTCTCCCCTAGAACTTATCCCTGAGTCCCCTGAACTTATCCCTACATCCCCTAAAAGGCTACAGCTGGATATAGCAGGGCACCTCCATTCAGACGCATCAGTACCTGAGTTTATAGAGATTTTTAAATGTTTTGAGCATCATCCCTGCAGGGTATATTGGATAGAAGCGGCAGGGAAGTGTGTGGCTGATGTGTCCTTATGGTGTTGAGAGGAAGAGAACACTTGGCCTTGCACTGGTCCTTGGGCATATCACCTGTCTTGAGTGCACCACCAGCCTCTGACATGGACATCTGTGGATGGAGAGCTTGGGTTCCCTCGGAGGCAGCCTGGGGTCGTGCTCCCAAAGGTGCTCCCTGGCTGGCTCAGTTTCTTCTCTGTTCTTCCAGCTGCTACAGACTCTCTGACTTCTGGCTGGGACTTCCTACTAGTTGGTTCCAGGGGTCTGCTTGGCAGCCCATACCACTGAGTCCCCTTGTTACAGTAATCGCCACCAGTAAGCTGGCCATAGTCTTGCTGATAGGTCTGCACAGAGTCTGGGCTACATGGGGATCTAGCACAGCTTCCAAGTCCGTAACAGTCTCCCTCTGCCAGACCAGCACTAGGCTCTTCCTTTCATAATCATGGAGGGGGTATGAGGATAAGGTCTTCCTCTGCCATTGCAGTTAATCAATACTTTCCCAACCACAATCCTTCCTTCCAGGCCTCTGTCTTATTTTGTTGCTTCTGTCTTCACACAATCTTCTCTCCCCCTTTCTATCTGTTTAGGCCTCCCATATGTAAACCCCCAAGGTATAGTCTGCCAAGACTCAGACCTTGATCCTCTGAAGAGGAAGGTAATAGAATGTCCATCTTCAAGGTAAAAGCTTGAATTCCATGGCCATGGCCTTGCTGAGAAACTCTGTTGCTGAATGTCAGAAGCTGAGTGTTACCTTTTCTCTCTTTTTGCATGCCATCTAGAAGAATTTTCATTTCTTCTTAGGCAGATGAATGCTTTCAGTAGACTAAGTTCATATGCTCCTGATAAGAGGTCCAGATGTCTCTGCAGCCACTGTGAGTCACAGTAAGACTTGGAGGGAGGCAGGAGCACAAGAGGAGCTGGAGGCAAGATTAACAGAGCCATTTCCTCCTTTCCGCATCAGCCAGAGCCTGGAATGCTGTTGGAGTCTCCCCAAGTGCCGCACGTGGGACAGCACCTTCCCTCTTGTTCCTCATGACTTCTGTCTGGAAACGAGGTCCGAGGTCTGAACGCCTACATGCCACCACTTTCTACTTCCCCAAACCTCGCAGGAATATTTTTTTGAGCACCTTCCATATGCCGGGACCGTGCTAAGCAATTTGTACCTCATCTTATTTAAATCCCTGGACCCTCGCCTGGTTTTTTATCTCTGTTTTGCAGACCAGGAAAGCATGGCGTAGAGAGGTTAACTCCCTCATGAAAAATAATATTAAGAATGGCTGGATACTTTCTGACAGCCCTTGTATTTACTGTCTGGCCCTTTATAGTAAAAGCTTGCTGGTTCCTCCCCTGGAGGATACAGAGAGAACTATCTTTTCAGTGGGGTCCCTGGGAAAGTTCCTGGGGAGACAACTCCCACCTTTCCTAGACTGTTCTGTGAGAGAAAAATTAACTTTTGTATGTGGCTTGAGCCCGTGCATTTTGGAGTCTCTTTGTTACAGCAAGTTAACTTTGCCTTATCTAGTATACTCTCCCAATCCTGTTGGCCTCCAACTGTGCAGTCCTCCCAGACGAGAGCTGTCACTGTCTTCTCAAGGCCACCAGCATAGCTCTTCGTCCACCGCACTGAACCCATTTGTTTCTGGATCTGCCTCCACATAGATCATTATGCTCCTTGAAATAGAGACCCTGCCGGCTCACTTCCACATCCCAGCACCCAGCAATGCCTGCCACAGACTAGGCTCCCAATGATTCGGGTTCCTGAGACTCAGGAGTGAAGGAAGTTTCCCATCTAGGCCTCAAAGATTTCAGATACCTCATCGTCCCACCCTGACATCAAATTAATTTTCTCTTTTATTCTGTTGCTGAGAAATTTACTTAAGAATTACCACTAACTCATTGATGAGACTCCACCACATCTTGAGTAGGTTCAGACTTTCTCAGCATGGGTTCTAAAAGCATTAGGACTGGCTGGTCCTGCTGTATAACCTCAAGCTTCCCTGTAGGCTGTCTTTCCCTCTGCCATTCAGAAGTGATTTTGCTGCCACATTCAAAAGTCTGGAATTCTTTCCACTTGCCCATCAAGTTCTATTCTGAGAAAAATATTCAGGTCTCAATAGTCTATAAATTAGAACAACTAGGTTCATTGCCTACTGTGAACCTTATGTAATCACAATCTGTTACGGATTCGGTATACCACTTCTGACAATTTGCCTTGAGTTTCCTTTGACACCATCCCGTTTTAGTGATACATAGGGGGTGACTTTCCCAAATTACACAAACGAAGGGCCAATGAGAACTTTGTGCCAGACAACAAAAGGACTCCTCCAAGCTGTAGCAATTGAATTAAAAAATTAGACTTACAAAACTTTTTGCTTGGGGACCCAAAATCTACATTTATACAATCCTGTAAGGAAGATAAGTTAATGTTTTGACTTACAGCATTTGAGACTGACTGGTATCGATCATAGCTGATGAGGACAATGTTATACACAGACGCTGTACACAAAAGATAGTCAATGATGAGCCAAAATACACAGACTTCCTTTCCAAAATTCCAATTAAACATCTTGTGAGGAACGTACAAAGGAATGGCGATCACACCTGTACAGGGAAAAAATAAAGGGAAAAAAAGGCACACATCAATGAATACAAAGGAGCATATTCTAATGGCTATGAACACGATGACACATCTGAGTTCACTAAAAGTGGTTTGATCACAATTTAGTAATTCATGGCATTTGATCAAGCAGCTCAGGACTAATTTCCTACACACTCTCTACATTTCATTTTATAATAGCGTTCACAGTGTTGTGAACACCATGAGGTCGGCCCTTCACAACTGTGGATTCAAACCAATGGCAGATAGAAAATATTCACGGAAAAATAACTGTGTTTGAACTGAACATATACAGTCTTTTTCTTTCTTTTTTTTGGCTGGGGCTGGGTTTGAACCCACCACCTCTGGGATATGGAGCTGGTGCCTTATTCCATTGAGCCACAGGTACCACCCTGTACGGTCTTTTTCTTGTCATCATTTCCTAAATAATGCAGCATAACAACTATTTACACAACACTTACATTATATTAAGTATCATAAGTAATCTAGAAATGATCTTAAGTACAAAGGAGAATGTGCCTAGGTTATACGCACATTCCATGGCATGTTATATCAGGGACTGGAGCTTCTGCAGATTTCATATTTGAAGGCAAGGCCTGGAACCAATTCCCCACTTGATGGGCAAGTGGAAAGAATTCCAAGGGACAGCTATACCTTCAACAGGTCCTTATTACTTTACTGTACTAGCCATACATAGCATAAACCATCTTTACGTTCTTCATGATCCAATCCAAATAGGATGGACCACCCTTTGCCCCAAACACATCCTACATTTTCACGTCTCTTCTTCTCTGCCTACATTATCCTTTTTTCCTAGAATGACCTCCTGTCTTCCACTGAGACATAATTCACTTCCTTCTCATTCTTCACGAAGGTCAAAAAGTAACTTCTTCTATGTCCTTCTTGGAATGTCCTCTGCAGAAGTGACTGCTCTGTCCTCTAGTACTCTTGAGGCACTTCCCTTCTCTCTCTCTCACTAATTACATTCTACTTTATATCATAGTCATCATTTAATCTTCAGGATTAGGAACCATGTCACAAATCAATGTTTATATTTCCAACAACGACATGCACATTGAACTTAAATTATAACAGCTAATAGATATTGTACAATTACCATAGGCCAGACATCATGCTGTGTGCATTATAGATGTCACCTCATTTAACCTTCCTAGAAATTTTGTGAGGTGGAGACCGTGGTGAGTTAACAGTTAAAGAACCTGAAGCTCAAAAAGGAAACATGACTAGACCGAGTTCCACTCAGCTGATAAGAGAAGACTGGACTTGAAACCAGGCAATGTGATTTCAGAACCTCTGACTTTAACCATGACTTTTCTCCGAAGGAACAAAGAGATAAGCTCTACCACAGTGATTCAGTCCAGCACAGAAACTGCATAACTTAGTAATAAACAGCTAAACTGAGCTCTTTTGCCTTTTAGGGGTTTTTAATCGCATTGACGTTTACAATAGGTGTCACTGCTTGCTGAGAATGTGATCTACTAAGTGGAAGCTCCGATGAAATCTTATTTTATTCACTATCTTCATAGTTTATCAAGTACTTGTAAGAATTTCCATTTTTGTATGAGAACCAAATTAAGAATAAGAGTGAAGATAAAAGAAAGGAAAAGGAAAGAAGGAAGGAAACCCTTCCTTATCCCAAAACAAGGCCACCTGAGGCTGTAATGGCGGCGTGGTCACAGTGAGAGAGAACGCAGAACTTCGTATCCTCTGCCAGGCTTATACACAAAGACAGAGAAACCATATAGATGAAGAGTCGCATGGTCAGAGCTTACATGTAATTCAAATAACCTGTTTGATCTATGTTTCAATTGTATTTCTAAGGGAAAGGACGCTTTCTTATAGGGGGTCTTGTCAAGAAGACATGTTGGGGGGGGTGCGCACACAGGTGTGCATGTACCTGTGATGTAAACTTGATCAACAGGTTCCCCCTGAGGGAAGTTAAAACAGAGACATGTACTAGCCCACGGTGGTACCTGACGGTGTTCCCAGCATGAATAGTTTCCACACCCGCACTCACTATTTCCACCAAGAAAAAGAACAAGACACCTCTAATGGTTTGCCTTATGGATATCACCGACGTCAATATGCTTTGTCACTGGCTTTCTGAGTTACGCCAAAGAGGAAGGGTACGTTGGGAACCATAGGAGCTGCTTGAAATAGCAATTCGCTTAAAGCAGGCTCAAGTTCGAGTTTTCACAGAGCCTGCTGCGCCGTCACCTGGTGTCTGCGTGATGTTTGCACCCCTGAGTCATGCTCATCTCTCTGTCTTGTTGAGTCACAGACATGATTGTGGCTCATTCCAAAGTTTCGAAAGAGTGAATCTGAACTGTTTCTCTGATACACGCACCCCCACCCCACCCCCGACCAGTTCTTTCTAAAACTTCTATCCTGGAATTGTTTCTGGGTCAAATGGGCTTGGTAGGTAAAACTAAGAGTCAGTTCCATGAAAAGTGCAATCATCCGGGGCGGCGCCTGTGGCTCAGTGAGTAGGCACCGGCCCCAAATACCGAGGGTGGTGGGTTCAAACCCGGACCCGGCCAAACTGCAACAAAAAAATAGTCGGGCGTTGTGGCAGACCCCTGTAGTCCCAGCTACTCAGGAGGCTGAGGCAAGAGAATCACCTAAGCTCAGAACTTGGAGGTTGCTGTGAGCTATGATGCCACGGCACTCTACCGAGGGTGACAAAATGAGACTCTATCTCAAAAATAAATAAATAAGAAAAGAGCAATAATACTTAAAAAGTGAGAGAAAACAGGGCGGCACCTGTGGCTCAAAGGAGTGGGGTGCTGGCCCCATATGCCAGAGGTGGTGGGTTCAAGGCCAACCCTGGCCAAGAACTGCAAAAAAAAAAAAAAAGTGAGAGAAAGCAAACTATATGAAGAGAAGGTGATGGAGGGAGAAGGTGAAGGGGCTGGGGAAGGAAAGAAGGAAAGGGGAAGACGATGAGAAGAAAAGCCCATGAGCCCCGGCCTGCCCTGCCTCCCGCCCCACTCCCCGTCTCCAGCCCTCTAGCACCAAGTACACCGCACAGTCTCCCACCTCAGATCCTTCGCACTGGCTGTTCCTTAGCGCAAAATGCTCTTTCCGAGAGCTCCTTCTGTCTGCTCAATGTGTCTTTCTTTCTCAGCGAACCCTAGCTCCAAAGCCTAAAACTGCAACTCCTTCTCCCTCATGCCTGCTATATTTTTCTTGGTAGCAATTCTCACCCTCTAACATGCCGAATCAATCTTACTTACTTATTTTTATTGTTTACTGCCTGTCCCCCACCCCCATCCCTGATCCCAGTAGAAATAGAAACACCATGAGGGCAGGGATTTTCATCTACATTATCCCCAGCACTCAGAGAGTACCTGCTTCAAAATAAACAATTTTTGATAAATAGATGAAGATGGGGAAGCCGTTTTGCTTTAAAGTTGCCACCCATTGGGTGTTGCCCATTCTTTCTAAGCTAACTAAGAAGTTACACCTCCCATGAAAAAATGATAATCAAAAGGTAGGGGGGATTTAAAAAAAAAAAACCCTGTTAATTCTTTGGGTTAACAGAGGACTGTGGATGATGGTGAGTGCCTAGAGGGTATTGTGGACCGATTATCTGTTTGTCCATCCTCCTCACATTCATACACGGCAGCCCTAACCCCCAGTGTGGCTATATTTAGAGATAAAACTTCTAAGGATGAAACTGAGAGTACATGAGGTCATACATAAGGGTGGGGCCCTGATCCAATAGGAATAGTGTTCTTATAAGACAAGACGACAGTGGCTCAGCGCCTGTGGCTCAGCGGGCTAAGGTGCCAGCCACATACACCTGAGCTGGCAGGTTCGAATCCAACCCGGGCCTGCCAAACAACAATGACGGCTGCAACCAAAAAATGGCCGGGTGTTGCGGCGGGTACCTGTAGTCCCAGCTACTTGGGAGGCAGAGGCAAGAGACTCGCCCAGGAATTGGAGGTTGCTGTGAGCTGTGATGCCACAGCACTCTATCCAGGGTGCAGCTTGAGGCTCTGTCTCAATAAAAAAAAAAAAAAAGGACAAGATGACAGAGATCACAATCACACTCAGAGAAATGCCCCGTGAGACTATTATGAGAAGGCAGCAGTCCGCAAGCCGGAAAGGGAGCCCTCGCCAGGAATCAAATGTGCCAGAACCTTGATCAGGAACATCACAGCCTCTAGACCTAAATAGAGAAAATAAATGTCTGTTGTGTAAGCCACCCGGTCTACAGTATTTGGTTATGGCAGCCCAAGCAGACCAGTACAGAGGGTGAGGGAAGAGTCTCAGACTGGGGCATGAAAGATAAACTTTGCCATCCTGAAAATCTGGTGCAGGCTATTGGCACCAGCCATCTTTTGCCCTGAAGATCCTGCCCAAGCATCATCACATGGTCATGTAGGTGGAAATACCTACAGATGAAAACATCGGTCTTGCAATATCAGTTTTACAGATACTGATGTAGATAGTGTGTTTTTCTCACAATCGTGCAGAGATGAGATCTGCTTATTTACCATCCAGTATACCTAGTACTGAAATTTTTCCTAATAAATATTTTCCAGAAGTTCATTCACCCTGAGCAGCGAGGTCCCCAGGTGCCACAAATTTAGATTCTCGATAGGAGGCTAGTTGTGACACCAGTGGGAAGAGGGCATTGAGACAGAAAGCCCCAGGTTCTGAGCGTGGGAGAGGCTCTAATCTGCCCAGCCATCGTCACATGGCTCTAGAGCCAGCGACATCAAGAATCGCTGTTGACAGGACATGAAACCTCTGATGGGTTCTACCCACCCCACCCCACTTCCATGGTGCAGAACTGAAAGGCTGACAAAGAACAAAGAATCGTGTTGGCAGAAAACTCACATCTTACTTCAGAAAGCTCTCAGGGACTGTCTTCATTCTTGCATCATGGCCCACGTTGTGATAAATGAGCAGACCCCGGGATGAAGCTGCTGCAGGTGTGGGAAACGGGAAAGCCGACTCGGGCAGGTTAATGGAGACTCTGACGTGTGCCCAGCTCCTCTCGTTAGGAGTAAAGAAATGCGAATTCTCCCCCCAGCCATCTGCTAAGGAGAGAGACCACCAGGACTGCTGAGCAACTACATCTGGTGCTCAAGCTCTTGATTGTGGGGCTGCCATGATGCTGACCTTGGACCTGATGGGGAGACATTCTTCTCTGGAACCACCTGTGCTCAAGAGCGCCAGGCCCCAGCCTCTCTCAGCTATTTCACCTCATCCTCCTACCCCAGGCCAGGCAGGGCCTCGCTCCCTTTGGGTTAGTGGGACCCATCACCTAGTTTAAGCGCAGACGGCCATCCAACACCAACAGGATTATGCCAAGGGGACAGAGATTAGAGGGTGTATAGCAGAACTTTCTCTGTGTTGGCATAAACATACGTGTGTATCTGGGCATGTGTTTGTGAGCAGAGAGAATGATGTGGAAGGACCTGTATGAAGCCGCAAATGGTGGTCACCTGGAGAGACAGAATTTGAGGAGGGAAATGGGGAGACTGTTGCATTTTTTAAATATTTCTCTCCTGTTCAGCTGCCTTTATCTGTGAGCCTGTAATGTCTATGCCATGACTCCTAAATCAATCTCTCCCGCTAGAAATTTCCTCCAGCGCTGCCCTCCCCCAGTGCCCTTTATCTCTACTAACAGTACCATACTTATTTTAGTCCCAGAAACCTTATCTTCAACTCATCTTCCTCTTCCTGCTGCCAGACCCCACCCCCTGCAGCTCTGCCTCCCCCAAGCCCTTCCACCTCCCCCTAGCTCAGATGCCAACTGCTGACTTCTTCCTAAATTGCTGCAGGCTGGTCTCTGAAACCACCTGCCCCACGTTCCTGCTGCCCACCTTGTAGGGCTCTTCCGATGCCCCGAAGGTAAAGCTTCCAGCCAGCCAGCCACTCTCCTGATATCAAATCCTTAAATCTCCCTGTGACCTGCTGAACAAACTCCACTCCAGACTCACACTGGTATTCAAAGGCCTTCTCTATATAGATTCCAGCTACATCCCTACTCTCCCCTGCACCCAGCTGCACACCAGCCAGCTCCAAACTCCCCCTTAGAAGACGGGCACTGTGATTTTCTACCAGCGCACCTTTGCTGGTTCTTGCAATACTCCTCTCCTCCCTGTCTCTGCCTATAGAAATTCTATTCATCCTTCCAAGTTCCCTTCAGATGCTACCGTCTACTAACTGAGGTGCTTTATCCCTCGTCTGAGCGCCCAGAGCACAGGTTAGGTTTTCATGGGGTCCCACATTACTACTATAGTCGTTGGTGAACTCCCCTTATCCAGCCTGCTACATTGAGACCTTTACTGAAGGGAGAGATGAGCCCCTCGTCTAAGGTCCCTGCTCGCCTGAGCGCCTATCAGTATTTACACATTGTAGAAACTGCACAAACATCATCACCTGGATTTGGGGATACTTATCTGCAAAGACATCAAAAAAGAGGAGGACTAACATTTATTGAGCAACCACCATGTTCCAGGCAACGAACTAAGGATTCTGTGAGTTTTGTTTCATTTTAACATAAACGCAAGCTTTATATTGCTATAAATAAAAATAATCTGAATATGCACGATTAAATTATACTGGAAGCTCCTATAAAACAGTATCATCAGCTGACATTTCTGTGGTCTACTTATTGTAATAAGCAGTGTTAAAAACGATGACCATCATCAGGCAGAGAAAAGTTACAAAATACATGTTTTCTTTTTTTTTTTTTTTTTTTTTGAGACAGAGCCTCAAGCTGTCACCCTGGATAGAGTGCTGTGGCATCACAGCTCACAGCAACCTCCAATTCCTGGGCTCAAGAAAGTCTCTTGCCTCTGCCTCCCAAGTAGCTGGGACACAGACACCTGCCACAACGCCCGGCTATTTTTTGGTTGCAGCCGTCATTGTTGTTGGGCCGGCCCGGGCTGGATTTGAACCTGCCAGCTCAGGTGTACGTGGCTGGTGCCTTAGCCCTTTAAGCCACAGGCGCCGAGCCAAAATACATGTTTTCAAAGAAAGATTAATTTGATTTCTATGGTGTCCTACAATTATATAATGTTAGTGTTGGGTATATTTTATAATATTATGCAGCATATCATAAAATAACACTATTAACCATACTATTTAACTGACCTGAATATCTCATTTTCTGCTTGTGTTTGTTACTAGCAAATACATAAATATATTACCTATTACTCTAACACTGTAGAAACTATATTTACTTAAAGAGGAATATTTCTACTCAAATAGCTAAACAAATGTGAAAAAACAGGTACAGAAACAAATAACTTTTAAACTAAGACAGTTTTAGAACTAGTCTGGATTTATTTTTACTTCTATAAAAATAAATAAACTATTTTCAAATAAAAATCCCCCCATAACACTGATTTACATATGTACAACATTCCCTTAAAATTCCATATAACCCCCATCCAAATTTTAATACTTCAATTTTTGTTTTTCATTTTCCCCAATCTCCTACAGTCTCCTGAAATAACAAAAGTTTAAGGTTTTAGAAACAAATTGTAATCGGAAAATATTATCTTAAATAAAGATATGTAACTTACCCACGAAGAAGTCAGAAATGGCCAAGTTAAGAAGAAAATAATTACTTCGATATCTGAGGTTTTTGTCCACCACAAAAGCTAAAATGACTACAGCATTTCCTAGCATTATAGCAAAAGCTAGCAAGTACATAAAAAATGCTAAAGTAATACGGGTGTTTAGTAATAAATTAATTGTGCTATTGGTATCTGACATCACACCAAATGATGAAGAAGCTCGATGTAGCAAATTAATCCGGCCAGACAATTCTGACAAGTGTATTTTTCAACCAGGTACCTAAAATATATAGTCTTCTACACAAAACAGCATTTTTGTAATCTAGTACTGATCTCAGAGTACTTCCTGATTCCTGATAAAGCAAACTTGTGGTAGTAGTTTAACTGATGTTGAAAGTGTATTTCCAAAACAGAGTGAAATGTTTATCTTAAACATTTTAATGTGATTTATCCATCTTTAATTAATGGAGCAATATTATGTAATATCTATAAAATGTAATAAATGTATAGGTAATAAATTGGGCTCAAATGACATTCAAATTTTTTCTTTTGAGACAGAGTTTTGCTCTGTCACCCCAGCCACAGTTCAGGGGCATCATCATAGCTCACGGCAACCTTAAACTCCTGGGCTTCAGCAGTCCCTCAGCCTCAGCCTCCCACGTGGCAGGACTACAGGTGGGCAACACCATGCTCATGCCCAGATAATTTTTAGTAAAGACTAGGTCTGGCTCTTGCTCAGGCTGGTCTCAGTCTCAAGACCTTGGCCTCCTGAAGCATCAGGTTACAGGTATGAGCCACCACACCCAAACAAGATTCACTTTTAAAACTCATACAGATTGGGCGGCTCCTCTGGCTCAGCAAGCAGGGCGCCGGCCCCATATACCGAAGGTGGCGGGTTCAAGCCCGGCCTCGGCCAGCCGAACTGCAAAACAAAAAAATAGCCGGGCGCTGTGGCGGGCGCCTGTAGTCCCAGCTACTAGGGAGGCTGAGGCAAGAGAATCGCTTAAGCCCAAGAGCTGAGGTTGCTGTGAGCAGTGTGACGCCACGGCACTCTACCCAGGGCGATAAAGTGAGACTCTGTCTC